>JACXGI010001533.1:22000-90375 GCA_016801175.1 Esox masquinongy
ATATATATATATATATATATATATATATATATATAGAGAGAGAGAGAGAGAGAGAGAGAGAGAGAGAGAGAGAGCGAGAGAGAGAGAGAGAGAGAAAAGAGAGAGAGAGAGAGTAACTCTCCATTATTGAATAATTAATAATAATTTGAATAAGATTTTAGAAGGCGGAAAATATGGTCTACTCTCCTTGTCTCTGCCCAAGATGATAGTTTGGCATTGTCAGGTAAAGGAATTTAAATGAATTAAAAGAAGATCCCTGTTATCTGATCTACATGAAGTAGTTCACTCCCTGTTACCAGTGTTTTTACTGTAGCCATTAGCCAGAATAAGAAATGCTGTTGTGTGATTCTGCTCACTCTTTTAAAGTCAGTTGTATGCTGAAACAGAAGCAGCGCCAACACAAATGAAAAGGATTCCTGCTCTTGTAAACTGTCTGTCTCTTACCACTGCAGTTGGGATGACAACTCTGTTCAGTGTTTCTGGTACCGGTTGAAGTTTGCGGTGTGTTCTACAGCAGAACTTCTAAACAGTCTCTTCAGCGACTGTCTCTTATGCTGTTTTAGAGCTAGCTACAGTACCTGTGTCACAATTCTGTGTTCCTTCTAATCCGACTGGCCAGACAGGAGGAGGACAAGGCATGTTCCCTTAATTCCTGAGCGACTTCCAACAGTATTGGAGGGAATGGAATAAAAAACCTGTCATTACAATTCAGTGTCCCTGTGGTGATGTGTACTGATGTATGCTCTCTAAAGTGCAAGGAAGAACTTACAGTGAGAGAGGGGGACATCGCATTTATTATGCATTGCATTTTGACATCAGAGCTTAACTTTGATAGGGCTGTCTCAGGTATTATAAAATGTGAGTCAGATGCCTCCGCAATGTTCAGCACTCTCAGGATTGGTGGATTGACTAATCATTTGTTATTTATTTACAGCTTGTTATTACTCTTGTGTAAAATTGAACAATTCCTCCGCTGTACCTTACACGTGCTGTGTTAGGGGGCCTATTGTGTCTATAATGGGGATAAAAGAGGAGTCAAGCTGTTAGATTGTCAGACAAAGCTTTGGTACAGTAGGGCTAAGCACAGTAATTGTGTGTGGGGAATTACTACTGGTGAGGATTATGGTGCAGGCAGGCACTCCTCACTGCTGGGACTACTGACGCATGTCTCCAGTGGGGCCTTCATTATGGAACACATTATCATGCGAATTATGACAGAGGGTAGGTTTCTTAGTGTTTGCTCACCATTAGACTAAATAAGTGTGTTGTTCATATATCTGATAATGGAGGGGATGACAACCTATTCCTGGGTGTTGATCACCTAACTGAAGGGTTGTTGTTTTGAATCCCAGAGACAAGTTGTTTTGTTTTTTTGTGCTTTGCTACTCAAATGCAAATGTTAGGGTAAGAAGTTCTGTACTGTCCAACTGAACTGGCTGGATTGTGTCTCCTTCCACAGCCCCAAAAGCCACATCATGTTGTGCTGTAACTAGAAAACCGTGGTTGTTCATCTGTGCTGGGTAACAACAATATCTAAATCCAGACTCTGAAACCCAGGAAAAGGATGCCAGTTATCAGCCTTTCTTTCACTGCATCGTGCTCTGTATAGAAAAGCTGCTGGTGGCGTCCCAGTGTTGTTCAGTGTCTCTAAAGGTTAGTCTCCTCCTTTCAGACCAGCTGCTCTTTCCTCCTGCCTTCACCGGCACTGTCATTAATTGAAATCTTTGAGCATGATTTACTCTCAGGTTTCTCAGACATCTTCCGCTTGTATTTTACTACACTGAGGGGGGAAATTGTACTGTGGAGTGTGCACATTTGCTAACTGGCTGTGAAAAGCAGGTGTTGGAACATTCTGTCCTCCCAGCTTTGGTAAGTGCTGTACACTCTGCCCTTGTCATGCAACTTTTGTTTGTTGGTCATAGGAGGCAGCAGCATGTAGATATGCTAATGGGAATGGTAATTCCTTGTAAACTGATAAACACTGGGAGTAATTTGGCATTGTAAATAATGTTATGAATACTGTAAACTCCTTAATTTCCTTGGCATGTAGGTGTATCATTTCTCTGACCATTATATAATTGTCCTGTCATAACACACTGCCAACTTTGTGACTGAACATACAAAAAGACAGGACAGTCAGCACACCACTATGTCTGGCCAGCTGTTAACCAGAGGACCCTGCCCCTCCCAAACTGGCTGCATGTATCCAGATATAAAACACTAATCCCTTTGCACAAGGGGCAAGCAAAACGCCATATTAATTTCATCTAGTTTCCGCTGTCTGGGCCAATGGGACTGGGGTGGGGCAGATGCTGTGGGGCGATACCGATCTGTGTTCTGGGATATACAGTGGGCTGGTCAGGATGATGCTGCCACTTCTGCTACTGCTGCTGGGAAATCCACTTAACGGAAGACCCTGGACTGGCAGAGGTTATTACACCGTTACATACACCCTCCCTCCAGATTGAAAGCCTTTTAGGTAGCAATAAAACAGAGGTGCTTCTTGGTTGGATTTGGACCTGAGGGCTAATTACCCTGTTTTAGTATTTTGTTTTAAGTAAATGGTGTGCCAGTGGTCATATTAGCATTGCTAATGAGACATAAGAGGGCGAGTAAATGGTAATGATGATACAGACTGGTGTACTATGACTAGCTAGTACTCAGGATATGTCTGAAGTAAGCAAGTCTTAGTTAGCTATACATTTCAGCTCAGGCTTCATCCAAGTTACAAATGATTGAACAGGCTTGAATATGCACTCAAAGCATGTTCAAACTGGACCTGAAAATGAACGTAAAAACTGCACGTGGTTAGTCCAGTGCAGCATTCGAGAGTCAGTGCTACTGGCCAAATCAGAGACGTATTTCAATTTCTGCCAAAATCGAAATACTATAAAATGTAACTATAACTATACTATTAATGAAAATTTAGCTCTCTTTGGTGTGACATTCTTAATTAAGATTTTTGTGTGCTTCGTGTGACATTTTTCCCAATCCTATGAATAGATTGTAAAGTGTCACATAAAAGCTTTGCGTGAAGTTGTAATGTTTTACTGTGGTTACATACAGTGGATATAAAAAGTCTACACACCCCGGTTAAAATGCCAGGTTCTTGTGATGTAAAAGAATGAGACAAAGATAAATCATGTCAGAACTTTTTCCACCTTTAATTTGACCAATAACGTGAACAATTCAATTGAAAAACAAACTGAAATCTTTGAGAGGGAAAAATACAAAATAAAAAACTCAGAATAACCTGGTTGAATAAGTGTGCACACCCTTAAACTAATACTTTGTTGAAGCACCTTTTGATTTTATTACAGCACTCAGTCTTTTTGGGTAGGAGTCTATTAGCATAGCACATCTTGACGTGGCAATATTTGCCCACTCTTCTTTGCGAAAGCGCTCCAAATCTGCCAGATTGCGAGGACATCTCCTGTGCACAGCCCTCTTCAGATCACCCCACAGATGTTCAATTGGATTCAGGTCTGGGCTCTGGCTGGGCCATTCCAAAACGTTAATCTGCTTCTGGTGAAGCCATGCTTTTGTGGATTTGGATGTGTGCTTTGGGTCGTTGTCGTGCTGAAAGGTGAACTTCCTCTTCATCTTCAGCTTTCTAATGAACGCAGGCACGAAGGTTTTGTGCCAAAATTGCCTGGTATTTGGAACTGTTCATAATTCCCTCCACCCTGACTAAGGCCCCGGTTCCAGCTGAAGAAAAACAGCCCCAAAGCCTGATGCTGCTACCACCATGCTTCTCTGTGGGTATGGTGTTCTTTGGGTAATGTGCAGTGTTGTTTTTGCACCAAACATACCTTTTGGAGTTATGGCCAAAAAGTTCAACCTTGGTTTCATCAGACCATAACACATTTTCCCACGTGCTTTGGGGGACTTGATGTTTGTTTTTGCAAACTTCAGCCGGGCTTGGATGTTTTTCTTTGTAAGAAAAGGCTTCCGTTGTGCCACCCTACCCCATAGCCCATTCATATGAAGAATACGGGAGATTGTTGTCACATGTAGCACACAGCCAGTACTTGCCAGAAATTCCTGCAGTTCCTTTAATGTTGCTGTAGGCCTCTTGGAAGCCTCCCTGACTAGGTTTCTTCTCGTCTTTTCATCAATTTTGGAGGGACGTCCAGTTCTTGGTATGTCTCTGTTGTGCCATATTTTCTTCACTTGATGATGACTGTCTTCATTGCGTTCCATGGCATATCTAATGCTTTGGAAATTCTTTTGTACCCTTCTCCTGACTGATATCTTTCAACAATGAGATCCCTCTGATGCTTTGGAAACTCTCTGCGGACCATGGCTTTTGCTCTGAGATGCAACTAAGAAAATGTCAGGAAAATCCTACTAGAACAGCTGAACTTTATTTGTGATTAATCAGAGTCACTTTAAATGATGGCAGGTGTGTAATGACTTCTATTTAACATGAGTTTGAATGTGATTGGTTAATTCTGAACACAGCCACATCCCACTTATAAGAGGGTTTGCACACTTATGCAACCAGGTTATTGTAAGATTTTTCATTTTTCCCCCTCAAAGATTTCAGTTTGTTTTTCAATTGAATTATTCACATTATAGGTCACATTAAGAGTGGAAAAAGTTCTGACATGACTTATCTTTGTCTCATTCTTTTACATCACAAAACCTGACATTTTAACAGGGGTGTGTAGACTTTTTATATCCACTGAATGGAATGTTATATTAACATTACTATTTTTGACACAAAACAGATTGCAATTCTCATTTTAGGAGGATGATGAAACAATCTTTGCAAATGTTCAAGTGATGAAAACTGATCAAACTGGTCAAACCGTACATCACAGTGCTGGATAAATACAATCAGCCCCGAGTTAACATGGCCTGGTTGGTTCTGAAGGATTGGTTGCCATGGAAACACACCTTGCAAGATTAGAAGTTATGCCAATTTGACAAAAGTTACTTTGCTTATTCCTGAAAAACCTCAGAACTGAAGGCGAATGTTTACATTCGTCTTGGAAGAAGTCTAAACCAAAGGGCATGGCCAGTCAGAACTAGAAGTGATAAACGGCTCAATCTGTGGATAATCTGTGGACAAATGTAATCAGACCACAAATTAATGAATCTAAATTGTTTGGTAAAATGGGTTAGGGATGCAGAGGAACTCAATTAAGATGTTGTTGTGGCAGGGCAGTATTTAATTCAGATCTGAAGTCTCAAAACTATAGTATACTTACAGACAAAACCATTTTGCTTTGTCCTTTGCTTTCTCTGCCCTGCTCTACAGTAGATCCTGCTTGCTACTTTTAACTCCTGATTTTTCTTCTACTAAAAGAAAATGAAGTGTTTTTTTTGTCTCTAAGCTCCAGCCCCTGGGACTTTTAAACTCCAAGGCACTGACAGCATTTTAAATGGATGCTGGCAGAGGATTCACACTGCCAGCTACTAACCAATAGCATGCAATAGCTCCCCTGGGCGCAAAGGCCAGGCACGGATGGTGTAAGGATAGTAGAGGGTCTCAGACCTGGCTTAACATGCCTCTCACAGCACAGCAGCACATTTCTACATAGGTTAATGCATGTGGTCTCTACCGAACAGGGTTAGTCTTGTTTCACCTTGAGACCATTTGGGTTTCATTCGGTTAGTGTGGTGTCTCCCTGCTCACAGCTCTTTCTTTCAGCACTCCTCTTCACTGTGTCTTGCCTGTCCTGCTGTTGGTCCAGACTGTGACAGTCCTTATTACATAGGTCACAGAAACTACTGTAGAAACAGAGACTTTAACTTTGCTCCTGGAATTATCTTTACAGTTCTAATAGATATTACTGTACGCTTTGATCTCTGGCAATTGATTGTGACCTCTACAATATTTGTGAATGCACGGTGCAAATGTCATAATGTAACGTGAAACCTCTTTACTGTGCCTGGCCTCGAGCCTCATCTGATTCTGTTCCTATTTTTGATTTGTTTTTCCACCGAGTCCCACCGATGTTAGCCCATGCATACAATAGGGCTGTAGTAAGATTGGATCTTTGTAGTCATGCAATATTCAGAAAATTGGATCTTTGTAGTCAGACAATGTTCAGTGGCTGCCACAAGATATGACAGAATTAAAACAAGCAGTAGAAGAATGAAAAAAAAGCCAGCATCAGCACAGTGAGCATTTTAAGTAACTTGCCGTGGGGAAACGCACAGCCTTTTCCTCTAATTATACTTCAGTGCATCTAATGCAATGTAAGGGAGATGGTAGAACTGCATGTGCATGTAAATAGCTTTAATGGGCAAAGGATTGGTGAGCATTCTATGAACGGTCAATTGCTTGGAAAATTGCAATATTTTAAAATGGCTTTTGGATTTCAATGAAGAGATATGTGCCACCGCATAGACTCCATAGTTTCTATTTTCAGTATGCAATTGTGTTGTACCTTAAAGAAACAACCAAAGCCAGGTTTGTAAAATAACTTCTTGCTATAACTCGTGCCAGTGAGTAGGTTGCCCTGGCTGGCTATCTTTCTGCACCGTTAACCAACTCTGTTGTTCTCTAACTGCCTATGTTTAGACAATATCTAGATATTCATGATGGGCCTTGAAGCCTTTTCACACTAACTTTATACAATCTATTAACTGCCATTGTCTTTAAGGAGTATCTGTACCATATGGGTAATGTTCTGATCTACCACTCTGAGGGTCCTGCCCCACTATTTTAAATAATGTTTATGTTGATCCGTATACAGATTTCCAATTCTTTCTAAAAGGGAGTGTACGTTGGTGAACAGCAGAGATTAAGCATCATGAAAATGACAATCTATTTTCACAGAAAAAGTCAACCAGCAGACCAGCAGTCAAACAGAAACATCAGCTCACAAGTGACCAAAATAGCTAATATATACACCGATCAGCCATAACATTATGACCACTGACAGGTGAAGTGAATAACACTGATTATCTCGTTATCATGGCACCTGTCAGTGGGTGGGATATATTAGGCAGCAAGTGAATATTCTGTCCTCAAAGTTGATGTGTTAGAAGCAGGAAAAATGGGCAAGCGTAAGGACCTGAGCAACTTTGACAAGGGCCAAATTGTGATGGCTAGACGACTGGGTCAGAGCATCTCCAAAACTACAGTTCTTGTGGGGTGTCTGCAGTGGTCAGTACCTATCAAAAATGGCCCAAGGAAGGAAAAGCGACAGGATCATGGGTGGCCAAGGCTCATTGTTGCACATTGGGAGTGAAGGCTGGCCCGTGTTGTCCGATCCAACAGACGAGCTACTGTAGCTCAAATTGTTGAAAAAGTTAATGCTGGTACTGATAGAAAGGTGTCAGAACAACACAGTGCATCGCAGTTTGTTGCGTATGGGGCTGCGTAGCCACAGACCAGTCAGGGTGCCCATGCTGTCCCCTGTTGCCGAAAGCGCTTACAATGGGCACGTGAGCATCAGAACTGGACCATGGAGCAATGGAAGAAGGTGGGCTGGTCTGATGAATCACGTTTCCTTTTACATCACGTGGATGACCGGGTGCGTGTGCATCGCTTACCTGGAGAACACATGACACCAGGATGCACTATAGGAAAAAGGCAAGCCGACAGAGGCAGTGTGATGCTGTGGGCAATGTTCTGCTGGGATACCTTGGGTCCTGCCATTCATGTGGATGTTACTTTGGCACATACCACTTACCTAAGCATTGTTGCAGACCATGTGCACCCTTTCATGGCAACGGTATTCCCTAATGGCATTAGCCTCTTTCAGCAGAATAATGCACCCTGCCACAAAGCAAAAATTGTGAAAATGATCTGGGGAATTTGGAGGCCAAGTCAGCACCTTGAACTAATTTTTGTGTTCCTCAAACCATTCCTGAACCATGTTTTGCTTGTTAAGGGGCATGTTTACCACTGAATTGCATCACCTCTTCTTTTAACAACACTCTGTAAGCATTTGGGAACTGAGGAGACCAATAGCTGTAGTTCTGAAAGCGGAGTGTGGTCCCATTCTTGCTTGATATAGGATTGCAGCTGCTCAACAGTTCAGGTTCTCCTTTGCTGTATTTGTCATTTCATAATGTGATAAATGTTGTCAATACGGGACAGGTCAGGACTGCAGGCATGCCAGTTTAGCACTTAAACTCTTTTGCTACAGAGCCATACTGTTGTGATACATGCAGAATGTGGTTTGGCATAGTCCTGCTGAAATAAGCAAGGCCTTCCCTGAAAGCATATGTTGCTCCAAAACCTGTATATAATGTTCAGCATTTATGGTGCCTTCACAGAAGCCAAGGGTGCGGCGTCCATGATTCCCGAAAATAATCTAAAATTTTGATTTGTCAGACCACAGGAAAATTTGCCCCTTCGCCTAAATCCATCTAAAATGAGCATGGGCCCAGAGAAGCTGCTGGCGTTTCTGAATCTTATGTATGTTTTTTTCCTTTGCATGGTAGAGTTTTAACTTGCATTTGTGGACGCTGTGACATACTGTGTTCACAGACAATGGTTTTCAGATGTGTTCCTGAGCCCATGCAGTGATGTCCACTACAGAATCGTGTCTGTTTTTAATGCAGTACCGCCTGAGGGCCTGAAGATCACAGCCATCCAATATTGGTTTTCATCCTTTTCTCTTGCGCATAGAAATTTCTCCAGATTCTCTGAATCTTTTAATGATATTGTGTACCACAGATGAGATCCCCAAACTCTTTGCAATTTTATGTTGTGATACGTTATCCTTGAATTGTGGCATTACTAGCCCGTGCAGTCCTTCAGAGAGTGGTAAACTTTCCCACTCACTTTGCAGAGCATAGTGCCAGAGAACCAATGGAAAGCAACAAACTACTAACTAACATTAGATAAGGCTGGGTATAGCCCAGAGAAAAGCCTGGCATGACCTGCTTCACCTGCAAATGGATGGTATGGTGCCATGGGAGGGCACAAGTAAGAATGCCCTCCCACGAGTAACATTTCAAACCCCCGTGCCTTGTCATTCACCTTCACACACTCAACGCTTTGTCACTGCCTTCTAGGCAGCCTCGACTAGTCTTCAATCCAGGCCATCAACCATTGATCGACCATTAGCCCATCAGTCTTGATCCCCAACTACTGACCCAACTTATGACACTATTCTGCCACCTTTGACTTGCCTTGGATGCATCCTCCAAAGACACCTACCTGGTCCATGCTCCAACAGACCACAGGTATATGCCGTTTATTGCCTACATTGCTGAATCACCATGCCACTCCAAGAAGCCACTCTCTCAGTTTGAAAAAAAAAAAAAAAAAACACTGTCTCAGTCCATGAAAAAGTGCTGTCTGCGGGTGGAAACTGGGACATTGTAATATAAATGTGTTGCTTTGTGCCATTTTCATCACCATCAACGACCCTACCCCATGACACAGTCAGTAAAAAAAAGAAAAAAAAACAAGAAACACTATCCAATATAATCCAAGGCAAGCTAGTTAATTACTTCTTGTATCTAATAGACTCAGTGGAGAACAAATAGTCAAGTGTAGCTTGTTTACTGCTCCAATCTGAAATAGGTCTTCTAATCATCATATCTGAGCTAGAGGTGCGGCTTGAATCATGCTAATGGTTGTCTTCTGATTAGCCTTGTCATCCTCAGCCTTATCTGGGTCTCTGCTGCTCTGTCAGCCCACCCTAGGGCATACAGCTTGGACTGATTCTAACAAAAGTAGGCAGTTGTGACATAACGGTTTTACAGAAACAGGCAACTGGGAGCTACTTGTCAGACAATGGGGCTAATGGCGTGTGTGCTGTATGTAAAGTGTCAATTCAGGGTGAACGGAGACTTCAGTTATGGAAACATAATGATTTTTTAAGTGAAATGTGAATGTGTTTGGGTTCAGTTGTTGGTCCTCACATTCTCATGTAATTAAAGTATTGTATTTAACTGTAACAACTCGTAACTAGTTGTTGTCAGTATTTTTAAATAAAAACAGAAGTTGTAACCACCTTGTCCACTGAAGTCACAAACTAAGTTGTACTATGCTGCAATCGAATAAATAAGAACTGATCAAAATATATCACCAGTAAACATTGTTGCTAGCACTTACCCAGAATATGTAGTACTGACAACCTCATTGACATAATTCTGCAATAAATTATTTGTTTTTTAAGTTTTCCCAATGTAGGCTGCTAACTTCAGCAATTGCATTTGATATATTTTAAAAGGCCTAAATTATATTGCCTATTAATGTACATCATTAGCTTACACATTTTTTCAAAATGTACATGCACACGTGCACATTATTTTTCTGACATTTCAGGCTAGTCTAAACAACACAACAAATTAAGTATTACCAGAGAGTCCGTTTAAATAAAAAATACTTTGACAGCATAGCAAAAACAGCCAAATTAAAAACAGCCACATTCATGATGTAAATAAAGCCTTAGGCCTACTCACCAGAATGTCTACATAGGCCTAATTAAACACTCATTAGTAATCAGCTTGCCTCACACAGTGCAAAGTGGGCTTATAATTTTTGAATTATGTAAATAATTAAACAAAAACCTGAAATTTGCTTTTATAGATAGGGTAGTGCATAATGTTCGCAATTAAGAACAGATGCTGAATTTAGCATGTGGTTTATGTGGTTGTCAGCGGCACACCACACGCATACAGTTCATGTCTTATTCACATTCTTCTTATGATTATTATTCACTACTATTGTAGCAGACTGTATATCAAGGGAAGTACAGGTAGGCCTCATGCATATGTGGTATGAAAATTGCAGGGAAGGCCCATTTAGCGAAATTTGAATTATTTTGGCTCAAAAAAAGATTTTACTGATAAACATTTCAGTCAGAAACAATTTCATAAGTGTCATTAATATCAACTCCACCACTCCTGCTCCTTTCATTACAGCTGATAGGGGGGTGAGTGATAGACAGCAAGCCAGTGAAACCAACACACGCCTTGTGAAAAGAGCAGGAAGGGCACATTTAGCGAAAATTTTATGTTTTTGCTTTTGTAGTCTCAAAAGGAGTTATTTCAATAACGTTCATTTCTGTAAGTAAGAAATTAGTTAATAACTGTCATTAATAAAAACGTCACCACCACTCCTACTCTGATAAACGTGCATGGTTTGCTAAAAAAGCTACTTCCAAAAACTCCTATAGCGGCAAGCTAGAATTTAGGGGCGCCATGGTCATATCTCTGAAGGGGAAATACTCTGGTTGTGCTTACTACTGGTAACTGCCTCATTCACCTTACAATGTTTTAGAGCCAAAATTTAGCAAGGACTCCACACACAAACATTTATTTGTTCCCTCAATTCATAAACAACAATTAGACTACACACTCCCAATCTGTGTGTAATGAAATCACAAAGCATTTCAGTCATTCACACACACTATATGCTAATAATCTGCGAATGAGAAAGAAAGAAAGAGGAAGGCAAGTGATAGTTTATGAAATGTTTTCTAAAGCTAGTGCCCAGCAGTCGCCTGTATATTTACCCCTGAACAAGGAGCTGTCCCTGGATCAATACCATTCAGCCTGAGGTGAGGAGGACCGAGGAAGTGCACTGCCTCTGAGCACATTTATTACAGACCTGGTTAGTGGCACAGCACCTTGGGGTTTGGCTGGGCAGCCGGTCCTTGGATCCATAGGCTAATAGTCTCTCTGAAAAATGAAGGTAAATTCTTGTTTTATGTGTAACTTCAGAAAAATATATTGCACTGAAATGTTGAATGAGGATTTTGTTGCTTAACTGCCTGAACCAGGATACATTAACATTTTCAAAATACTCAGTAAGAAAAAAAAATATCATGGTTCTTTTAGTCCATCACCAAATTGTAAGAACTCTATAACAACCATATGGAAAGTTGTCTCCAATTGTTAAGGCCAGTCTAATAGCCAATTTGCACTCTGCTAAGTCTGAGGAGCTGTATCTTTTGTTGAGGGCCAACCTTTTATTAACATCCTCAAAGGTGAGGACACAACATTTCACCTGACACAGAATTAGATCCAAAAATACACTTTAGGTATTATGTGAATTTTACGTTTACTGTACATTTTGGTGCATTTGTTCATAAAATCTGTAAATATTCTGAGGTTTTTCAATAATGTAAAAATAAGAAAATGTGGAATAGCAGCAACCCAGGACAAGATGTGTTTGAGTTTGATGTCTTCAAGTGGCCATACACCTCTCCAAAGTGGGTCCAAGAATTTAAAAAAAAGTTTATTATTAACAAAATTCTTTATCTATAGGATGATTTTCAATGCTATTTTAGCAGTGGCATTAAGGAAATAGAGCAAATACACGGTAGTTATTTTATTTGGAACACAACCTGTCATCTCTGCCATTAATGTTGTCTACGCTACCCAAAAACCCCACTATAAAGTGCAATCTGGATCAGATGGGCATCATGTGTGTCTTTTATTGCCAGTATGACTGAAGTCACAAAATACAATCTCACAATGTTAGGCATTCACCAGGCAATTCAGAGATACAGATGTGTACATAAAAAAGGCTCATGAGTGAATACAGGTGTGTAATGCAGCTTCTTTTCTTAAAAAGTCTTATTCTTTTCAGAGCAACCCTGTAACTATACATCAAACATAGTAACCATATGCCCATTGGTGTCAGGCTAAGATATTGAAAGTAGTAACAAGATACAGCTCTGCTCTAACAATGGGATTTGATGAGCAGAACTGGGTTTCCACTAGATTCCACCCCCACAAAGTACATACTTAATGTTTTAACCTTGAGTCTTTCTTTGGTGGCTGTACGGCCACTTGCTTTCTTCAGTATCTTCAATAGGTCAGTAAATATTTTTGATATCTGTTATATTCTATGAGATTTTACGATATAATACCTTAAAATATTAAGGAAATGTTAAAGTATGAGCCCAACAATGCCTATAAGGGAGTCTTTTCTCCAAATGTTCCAAATGGCATCTTGTGGAAACACACCGCTAAAGCATAGGGTTATGTGAAACACATTTTAATGTGGAAACACACTGCTAAAGCATAGGCTTATGTGAAACACATTTAAATGTTGAAACACCGCTAAAGCATAGGGTTATGTGAAACACATTTTAATGTTGAAACACACTGCTAAAGCATAGGGTTATGTGAAACACATTTTAATGTGGAAACACACTGCTAAAGCATAGGCTTATGTGAAACACATTTAAATGTTGAAACACCGCTAAAGCATAGGGTTATGTGAAACACATTTTAATGTGGAAACACACTGCTAAAGCATAGGGTTATGTGAAACACATCGATGTTGAAAGTAGTACCTTTTTTATGATCTGGCAAGGTTGACCCCCTTCCCCATCCAGTCCATTTCTAATGGTCCCTTCAGTATTATCAAGGGTAGGCTTTATTTATGATAAAGTTATGAGCCAATGCAGAATTTCAAAACATTTTATATGTGGGAATGTAAATTAAACAAGATCTCTCTTTAACACCAATGTCCCCTGCCTTTTTCACATTCTTCTTTTTACAATTGTTCTGCACCAAAATAGCAACGCCGACAGCACATACTCCTCTTCTTGGTTAATGTTTGTACTTTTTAAGACATGCAGGTTTTTAACCTTTTACTTGGCATCTTGTCACTCCTGCACAGCCTGAAGAATTTCTACTAACATGAATGTCACCCAGGCACTTTTATCACTGGCACGCTCTGGGTGCTCACTGCATCACCCATGTCCATTCTACCGTATTTCATATTGATTATTGTGCCTTTGGCTTACACCATAAAGACCTGCTAGATTTCATTCTTCCAACAGCCATAAATCAGCCATTATACAATGCATAAAGCACCAGGCTATTAACTTAAAGTAATAAAATGTGAAATTGCCAAATGTCTTCACAGATGCTATACACTTCAGATCAGGATTTCCAATAGCAGCATCATTTCTATCAATGAGAAGTCAGACAGTTTAAAGGCTCCATAGAACATAGACATGAGACGTATGCTGAGCTCCTAACATAATAGCAAACAGGCTGACAATAAGGGCTTTACTAACACAGGTAAATGTCAGCCAGCTGTGGTTTGAAAGCTGCTGATTAGATTTGGAACTGTCTCTGTTTTCATAATTGAAAACTCCACCGCTGAACTGTGTTACTTTCCACTACACCTGACTTTCATCCTTTACAAATAGACATGGCGAGTAAATTACACTAGCAAATTACTCTGATCAACATGTTTACTTACACACATGCACATACAAACAGGTAAACTGTCATGGTTTGGTGGCAGGATGCAAGGCGCAGAGCAGAAGTATGCAGCCGTTCCTTTTATTTTGTACTCACAAAACAAAGGCAAGCC
The DNA here is from genome assembly GCA_016801175.1 of Esox masquinongy. Lineage (NCBI taxonomy): Eukaryota > Metazoa > Chordata > Actinopteri > Esociformes > Esocidae > Esox > Esox masquinongy. Next base: position 36,264 of record JACXGI010001533.1, read on the forward strand.
CCCAACCACAAACTAAAGGCATACAGCACAAACAATAATGCACAACTTAGAATAGAGCAAGGCAATTTAAATAGGATCCCCAATCAGAGACAACGCTTGGCAGCTGCCTCTAATTGGGGACCAACAAAACTAAACATAGAGATGCCTAGAGGGCATCCCTACAGTCAGGCCCTGACAGAACAGCTTGCTGATGAAGTAGATCCTGCAGGCCTGTCACCGAGAGGACATGTTGCATCTCTGTTAAAAGGCAGGCCATCGTTCCCACTATGCTAACGCTATGCCTGTGCCTCCCCACTGTGGGAGCTGGTGATGGGATTTAAAGCAGCCTCACCCCAGGGGATCCTTTACTTGATAGTTAACTCTGAGCGTGTGGTCCATGTTTCATAGCCAGACGGACCCAGGGAACAGAAGATGCATGTATCCAGAGAGGCTGAAGCATTTCTCACTATATCTCCATAGAGCACTGTGTGGGTGGGTGTTAACTTTGTTTTAGTTAACAACAACTGAAACTAAAATTGAAAAAATATTCATCAAACTGAGATAAAATGAAGAAAAACATTACAAAAACACACTATACTTAAAGTAATATATTGGTCTGCAAAAAAAATAAAAAGGATGTTCAGTTTTAGTGTTTTCTTCTTCAAATCCTTGGGCAAACATCTGCTGTTAGTTGATGCCTATGTTTCAAATTGACCTTGATTGTGCATTGCTATCTCTATCTATTGCCAGAGAGGAAGAGGTGAAGGGATTACTGATGCCCAGAATCTGTCCATGTGAAATAAGCCAAACTTTTTCTTGGGTGTCTGTGAGAGTGAGTGTTGAACTGCAGCTTATTTGATCAAATCGAATTTAGTAACAAATGTACTGTTACTTATAAGTGGACAGACCTATCATTCAAGCTACTTTGAGGAAAAACAACATAGTTTTGCCTGTCAGTTATCTGTTCTCTCATCTGTCCCACTTGATCTGGAATCTTGTGTTGGACTAAGATAGGGAAAAACTATTAACATTCCTCTGAACAGCAGCCATGAAACATCATAAAACAAGGTTTCCCTGTATCACTATTCCTATTTATTATACCTACTGTACTGATTTGCTAACATTCAAATGTGAAGCTAAAAATAACCTTGAGTGGTTTTATTGAAGATACGGATATTTTCTCCAGCTCCTCTGGACTAAAACCTAGCTATGTTAAATGTACATTATAACAAAGCTCTAAAAGATACATATTTAAATGTTTCATGTACAAACCTGTTTACCAAAAGTTGGGATGCTGCATAAAATGCAAATAAAAACCGAATGCAATTAATTTAATCCCTATATTTAATTGAAAATAGTACAAAGACAACATATCATTTCTATTGAATATAGCGTTTAAATGATTTGCACATCTTTGCATTCTGATGTTATTTCCATTTTACACAGCGTCCCAACTTTTTTGGAAACTGGTTTGTAGTATCCAAATCAAATGTTGTGATTGCAAAGTTGCTGTGCTCGGCACATGCAATTTCTATGTTTCTGACCATCTAATATACTGTATACGGCTACAGTTAAGTGGAGGAGTCAAGACCGGCAGTGGCTGTCAAATCATAATAGTGGGGTCCCATTAGACCTGTGGACTGTCCTGTTGGGGGACCCTGGGGGACCATTGTCTGACAATAGCAAACATTGTCATGCTTATGTGATTTTGAATGTTAGGGGGGAGGATCAGCAGATATGATACAGAGAGGGAGGTTCAGTTCTCTTATAAAAAAACATTATAAAAGGGAGGAATGTTTTGCACTTACACTTTTAAATTCAAGTTGAGAAGATTGATTTATAATATACAAACAAAAACCTCTCACTCTAAGGCGCAAAAGCTACTGGGCACACTTTTCAGATGACGGTCAACCAGATGATGTAACCCACGTCTATGCTTCATATTTCTGAACATCAGCAATAAAATGGCTGAAATAAAAACCCAGCAGCTGTTTCAAACAGCATTCCAAAAATAAATATATTGCCTATGTTGTGTAGACTAATAGAGGATGAAGGTTAGGACCTTCCTTCTCTTTGTTGTGAGGACATGAAGCATGGGTGCAATATAAACAGGACCATATCCATCGTTGAGGACACCGAAGTTATTTTTTTTAATGCAGTGAACTAAAAAAAAATCTAAAGTAAAGATTTTGTAGAATTCAAGAATCGCGACACATGACCTCAGAGTTTCTGTAGTGCTAGATACGGCCTTAAATGTATACATTGCATTGGGGCAAACTAGTCTGTACACGTGTAAGGTAATTGTGCTGTCAAAGTATAGGGTCAGGTTGCTGTAAAATAACTGTTCTTTTCAAGCTCATCTCCTGTGTTGCCAGTGTTTGTTATGATGATAACATCATTTAGAATTAAATCACTATTTACAATGTCTGGGTCTTGCATGTGGCTGATTAGCTGGCAGTTGGGGCAATGATCAATGGTCACCAAAGATCCTGCCCGGCAAATCTGTATGGATATACCTACTGCATATTATAAGTTATATGTGGCATTCAAACATTTAGGCAAAGTGCCACAGGCAGTTACTTACATTGCCCCAGTCACATTTGCAATCAAATGTTTTGTTTTCTTTATAATATTATAACATTCTGTGAATTTAATTAGGCCTATACTTGCAAAAATGGTGTAACAGAAATTGGCGGTGAGCAAAAATTACCATAGATGGAAATTAGTGTAATGATTTAACTTGAGCTTTTTAAAAAAAAATTTTAATCAGATGATCATCTAGTGTGCTTTCGAATAACTTAATTCTTGCATGTATTATATATGTTTGAGGTACAGATTTATGCTTTTGTGTGTTTTTTATGGCTTGGTATTGGTACGTGTTTTAGATGTGTGGCCTGTATAATTGAATGCTGTTTGTTAGCACCATATTGAAGCTACTGTATATATAACACTGGTCTGAATGCACAGACTGCCCACTGCTCTTTTTCATATCGTTTCCTGATTAAAATAGAATGGACTGTCTGCCTCTTTACCCAATGTTAGCAATGAAGATAGACATTTCATTCAATCACTATATACGATGCCTGTGTCTTTGTCATGTTTTATATGCAGCCTAAATAGCTTGCCGAAATATATGGACTTCATTGCTGCTTTGTGTCTGGGGAGAAAGGAGAGAAACTAAATAAAAAGGTCAATAAAGTTACTGATTTTCAAATAAATATATATAAAACTAAAATAGGCTTGCGTGTGAGTACATGTTGAAATGTGTGTTTGTGTGTATCTGTCTCTGTGTGCGCGTGTGTTTCTGTCACCTATATGGTTGTAAAGCCTGCTGTATTTGTTACAGCATTCAGTATTTGTTACTTTATTTGTTACAGCATTCAGTATTTGTTACTGTATTTGTTACAGCATTCAGTATTTGTTACTGTATTTGTTACTGATTCAGCTGAGAGACTGACTGAGATAAGTCAGAACTGTCTTACAGCAGAGGGGGAACATAAGGTTAGATAAAGGAAATAAACCCCAAACTGGGATGTGAACGACAATGCAGTTATTATGTGTTCAATTGTGGAGTAACTACTCTAAGCAGCAGCTTGCTTGGTTAGCGTTTTTCTCACAGAAATGTTTTTATACATACATTATATGCACATATATACAGTATGTATAAATCTGCTCCTCCTTTTAAGTACTGTAAAAACATTTGATTAAAAAGTATATACTGTATATATACAGCTCCGGAAAAAATAAAAGAGACCACTGCACCTTTTTCTTTCCTTTCCAAAAAAGTCGACAAGGAAGGTTTTGAGTGAGGAACAGAAGGGTTAAAATTAAGAGACCACTGCGTATTGAAAGCTTCTGTTCCTCACTCAAAACTTTTTTCCAGGGCTGTATATATATATACTTTTTTAATTAAATGCTTTTTACAGTTCTTAAAGGAGGAGCAGATTTGCTCTGAGCTGTTAGGAATACATTGTAGCCTCCTGATCCCTAAAGCTAGGCTGACACTAGTTGTCTTGTGCCCACATACAGTTCCATCATCAGATTCTTCAGCATGCATTATGCATTCTACTGCATTTGGTTTGACCCATTGTACTAGAGTTTTCTATTTGCCAGGCAGCTCTGTGATGTCTGAGGGACAAAGTCAAGCAGGAACTGAGTTATTTTCTCCTACTTTATTACAATTTGGGCCAATTCTTAATGCAGCTTCTTGTTTAAATTGATCTTTAAAACACCTGTACGCCGGGCATGTTAAAAAAGACATTTATTGTAAGATCTTATTTGGCTGGGGTTATATAAACCAGGCAGTCCCAAAGCAAAAAGTCAGCTCGTTGCTCTTTCATACCACCTTGCACAATTGAAATGAATCACATGCTGTTGGAATAAATGTCTGCCGGTGCTCATTGCCCACATTCCATTGACAAGAAGCCATCGGCACTAACATCAGCCTGCAAAGCACTCTTGTGACCAACACAAGCCCGGGTCCGGTGACGCCTCCCGTGAATCTGCATAACATGGGGTTCTTAAGGCATAACCCATTAACATAGCAGTTTATCTGATTCAACCAACACCGTGCTGTGCTGGATGCTGTCCAGTTAAGAGCATTGGGCCAAGGACCAAAGGTGTTGTCAATCAAATTTCAGTCATCAAAGGTGCCAGTGTCATCTGTTGTTCTGCCTTTGAGCAATGCAGCTAAGCTTGATTTTTTTCTGGGCACCCAATTTGGCCATTTTAAAGGGGGTTAAGTTAAAAGCATAACTGACATTTTCATTGAACAAGAAGGTTTGGTACAAGAAAAGGTCACATAGATTCTCAGTGTTCATTAAATAAATAATGAAATAACGTTATTTTGTGTACATGAAACTATGTACTTAAATGCTTTTTTTATATTTACATGTTTTTAGAAAGACATTTATAAAAAGAAAAACACTTCAGTTGATTTTCTGAAATGGATGTACACGTAACAGAGATTCCACATGCCCAATTCCAAAGCTTGATTTACTAATTAAATCCATAAAATATTTACTCGCAAATATCTGCTTGTCATTTTTTAACACATTAAACTAAAAAGCTTTATAATGTATTAGAAATATTTTTGGAATTGGATCGAAAGACCCAGGACTGCTCCAAAAGGGCCCGCGGGCTGAAGCCCTGGCTGCCCAGGACCCAGAGTACTGCTAGTTTTAATTGTAGCCATCTAATCATTGTATGACTGATTTATATCTGCAACAGCAGGTAAATGCAATAAACTTCCAGGTACAAAAGAAGACAACCATTAATCAGGTTCCATCGGCACAGGGTTCAGAACTGTTGTTTCGGTGTACTGTTTACTGTAGATGTCAAAAATAATCACACGTTAGAATGAACTTACAAACATAACAAATTACTCCTAAAATGGAAAAAAAGCATTCTCATTGTATATATACCATAGTTGTTAAAAGTAAAAAAAAAGCTGCGGTCTCACGAGGCGACACCTCCAATCTTGTCTGGCCTGGTTTAAGAGGCTACCCTGACCCTAACCCATTGCATGGCCTGTGGGTTTCTGGTGGCCCATATTCGACTTCAGTGTGCCCCATGACATTGCCCCCTGTTGCATTTAGGATTGAACTATTTTATCATTCAATATGTACCCCGTCAGAAAACTTGTGAAGAACACTGATTTAGATACTAACCATGATGGTGTGAATTTGCCGAGAGGCATCAGGGCAAAACTCAGCAACCACATAGAAGCCTGGCCAGTGCTGCTTGTTGCTCTGGAAACCACAATCTGTATTGACTAACAGGACACATGGGGCTTTAATTCCATGGCAGAGGAATACGTGCCACATTCATCAGAGCTTTAGGGCCCACTGTCTCCTTCCACAGAGAGGTGATGTCACAACAGGCAACCAACAGAGAGAGCAGCCATCCACTCTGCTTTACATTAATCCATGAGCACTCTATTCTAAACTTTGTTTATGATCAAGTAATGATAGCTAGGAGAGTTGAGGGTGGTCAGGAATACAGAATATTACATTTGAGATTCCTCTCCGGTCCTTCCTATTTTGGGACTATAATAGTTGTAGACATATTTTAACGGCGGTGACAAGTCTCTTTTATAGATGTTGGCTTTATGCCCCCTGTTAACCACTATAAACCTGAATCTCTGTTTCCTACTGTAGTTAACCTTCTATTTGTAATGGGTGGTTGCGACTTGAAAGGTTGCAATCTTATGCACTGAACCTAGAACATCTGCACAGACAAACAGACAAAAGCCTAGACAGTGGATGACAGGGAAACACTCTAGGCTGTAAAAACCCATATACAGACTATATTTCCATTCCCAAATAAGCTTAATAAAATCATAATAATTAGTCAGTCAGACATTAATTTAGTGCTTAAATATGGAGGGACTGTTAAAAGACTAAGATTGAGCACAGATGGTCAATTTGGATTTCATTTGGTCCTCATATAGAGATAATCATGGCGTATTGATCCATAGGGCATAAACCAGTATGTCATAGGAAATTCTCTGTCTTGAGTTCAGCTGCGCCAAACTGTGGTTTTCTAATCTTTGGGTTGGCTTGTCCTTTCCTGACCTAATGTAGCAGGTGCTCCAAAGAACGCCTGAAACTATTGCAGAGACTGTAAACTGTAGTGGTGCATTTATGCATTTATGTGATAAATTAGTGTTTGAAAACATATGTTGAATGCATGTTACCAAGGTACAGCTACCTTACCTCCTCGTCTGTCCGTCCAAGTATGTTGTCAATTGTTCAGATGAGGATGAAAATATACAAAAATAAAAATGCAAGAGGCATCCCTAATCTAAAGACTTTAATACTTCATGGCCACGAAACAAACCCAGCTGTTCTCTAAGCGGGCACTGTACAACAATCACCCAACCAGCTGCCAACATGCCATTATCAAGGCACCTGGCCCTTGGGATGGAGTAGGGAAGCTTCTCCTGGCAGTGTCGAATATCTTTGACCTAGTTATTACTACATAACTCCATCATTTCCTGTTTCTTCTAGCTAATATATATAATAACAGATGTCCTATTGGTCTCTTCTAGGATGAGCCCTCCAGGGCTGTAAATGAGCCCTGACAGGAGACATGTTCTGTGGATAGCAGCAGACCTGCACTGTGGCCATCATGAAAGGGTTAGGAGCCCATCGCAGCCGTAACCTGTCAGATTCCTGTGAGCCATCAGGGGGTCCCCAGAAGCCCCTGTACCCCTTGACATCTGACCCCCACGGTCCCTTCCTCCTGACCCCTACCATAAACCACTACGGCACCATGGAACCCCATCAACTCTACCACTACCCGGCACCAAACCCTGAATCCCTACCTCCAGAGTGTCTAATGCCCCTCAACCAAATGTCCAATAGCAGCACCTTCCCTCGCCTTCATTTCACCTCCCAAACAGAGCAGGCCGATTACTCCCAGGAATACTCCCAGGGCTGCATGGTCCCAACCGGGGGTGAGGGTGGCCATGGGGCCAGCCGGGCAGGAACACTGTCCACTTCCATGTCCATGAGCCTAGGTCTGGGACTCAGCGGGGCCCCAATGATCACCAGTGGATCAGCTACCATCTCCTCCGCGGCGGCGGCCAAGATGAACCGGCTGCCATCAAACCTGCTGGACCAGCTGGAGAAGCATCTGCCACTGCAGAGGGACGGCTTCAGTACCCTGCAATTCCACCGAGGCAGAGTGGCCAAGCAGCGGAGCGAGAGCCCTGGACGCATACGCAATATCATGCACTCTGTCCAGAGACTCTTCAACAAGTCCCAGTCGCTGGAGGGCTCCGTGGTAAAGGGCAACATGAACAGCACTACAGGGGGAGCTGAGGATGGAACCCGGCAGACCCGCAGGAGTAAAAGTAAAGACAGGGCTAAGACTGAGACACTGAAGCATCGACCTAGCAGGCAGAACGCATTGGGGCTTTGGAGCTCAGATGACGCCCTGGACACTGACACCACCAACAAAGCTGGAACTGTCGCTGTGGGGTATCGTAACCCACTTAGCATGATGACACTGGGCAGGGCGGTGTCGGACAGCCAGGCCCCTCCTAGGCACCTCTCACAAGGCTACAACACCATCGCTGCCCACACACTAAAGACTTCCAAGAGCAGCAGCGACCTCAAGTACCTCGCCTGCCCACAAGCGCTGGCAGGAACCAAGGGAGGGGAGCTGGAGGTAGGGGGAGGAGGCAGGCAGAGCACCTTGGTGAAGAGAGGCTCCTGGTCCACATTGACCCTGAGCCAGGCCAGGCAGGTGTTCCAGAAGGGTTCCGCCACAGTCAACCGGACACTACTTAAATCCAAGTCGTGTCACCAGGACCTGACCTGTCAGTACCTCCAGGTAGGATTGTTGTTCACATCAGGCGCTAGCCTCCACTGCACACTTTAATCGCTCTTACAGCTTTCCTGTTTACTGAAAACAGGACTAGTTTTTTTTTAAAACTTAAACTGAATCCCTTTGTAAGTACTGCAGGAGCATAGTGACATTTACAGTCTGTAATCCCATTATTGAAATGCTTTAATGAATAACGTAAAGAAATTACATTCACCTGATACATTCGAGGTCTGACATTAGTACGAAGGCTTCCTGAGAGCAAAGGAAGGAGTGGTGATTGAGTGAGTCAATGTGGGTCGGTGTGTGGCTCCATAACGCCTGTAGGTTCCCCTGGGGGACTGGAGCACTACACTTGGGGGCCGCGGCCGGCCCGGTGGCCTGGAGATCCCCTGCCGGAGGATGCGTAGCGGCAGTTATGTCAAAGCCATGGGGGAGGTGGACCAGGACAGTGAGGACTCGGAGGGAAGCCCCAAACCTTCGCCCAAAACTGCTGCCCGCCGCCAGAGCTACTTGAAGGCCACACATCAGTCCCTGAGTGAACAGCAAGCACCGTCATCACACAAGTAAGTGCGTCGGCCATTACAGGAAGTATTTACATAAATTGATACACTAATAATGCAGTATCAACACTGTTTTTATATATCTCAACAGTGTTCATTCGTTACTGTCAAACTATATAATGACAGAACCGATAACATGAGCTGTCTTGAAGACCTCATATTAATACAGAGAAGAAGCTTCGGAACCCTGCACAGAAACTTGCCTGCTATGAGAGAATCAAATAAAACTGGATAAAACTAAAGTAGTCACCACAAACAGACACCAGAGGGCAGCATCTCAACACTAATGTGGAACATATTCGGAGAACAAACTTGCAGACTGCAGCAACTATATTGGTTGATCTCATGGGCTGTTCCATTATAGCAAAGGGAAATCACCTTCCAACAACAGGTAACCATGTAACCAGTTGAGGTAAATACCAGTGAAGTGTTTTGTCATGTTCCCCAAACCCACACCGGCAGGCCTCGCGGTTCCGCTCTCATTCAAGCGGATAATGGAGCACTGTGGTCTCCTCTACAGACTGCATGCTCAATGCAGCATTTGGCCAGGTCAGTGTTGTAGAGGAAGGCACCTTGGTCAGATATGCCCACTACTGCTGTGACGTCTCTCTAACCAACCTAGTGCATTGTCCTGTGGCCCTGCACACGCCCCATCTATTACCAAGGGCTCTGAGTTGTGTGTTAGTATCCCAGTCACAGCCGCAGCCAATCCCGTCACGTCTTTCATCATGACATAAACCCCTTTGGCCCTGAGCCACCTCCACTCCCCCACACATTCTCACTAACAAGTTTCTCTTCAATAGGCAACTCAGGACAGAGGAAACAAATTCTCTGTCTCAGCGGATTCCGTTAATGATTACGAAGCAAAAAAAAAAGACGTAAAATATTCAAATCTGGTCCCTTTAATTGTCTGTTTAACAGCTTTTCCTCTGTGCTGTAAAATGGATACCCAGCTACACTCTGCTGTCCACCTCACTGGTATTTCATTTCACAAATTCACAATATGTTTAGGGACATTCAACACGTACACTCAAAATGGATGTTCCAGCACAGACAGTTTTCATCTACCCAAGAAATCACATATTCTGCCCACCCTTCATCCAGGGCTGTTCCTTACTGTTTACCAGTTGTCCCCAGCTAATTCTCCCCTCCACCCTTTAGCTGTCTCCCCTCCCTGAAAGAGCTCTCCACCAACCGGAGCCTAGACAACCTGGACTGCCTGGTGAGCTCTGGCGAGCCCCTGATTTCCATACGGCACTGGGAAGATGGCAGGGACTACCACCAGGGCTTTGGTACTCTGGGCAGGGGCATGATGACCTGTGGTCAGGTACGTAAGTCCACTCTTTCCATCAGTCAGGACACTCAGGGTCCCAAACAGGCCTATCAGTGTTTCTGGAAATGATTTCCACACAGAACAAGCCAGTGATGTCCCAAGCACGTTTGAAAGACCTTTATAGTCAAGTGACAAGTTGAGTCACGTGTCAAGTTATGAGTCGAGCAACGACTTTTTTTTCTTATCACGTTGTTTTACATTTGTAAGACTAAGTATATTTTACAGCATTTGCTGCTGGGGCAAGCATGCTGAATTATGGAGAACATTTTAGATTTTTTAATAACAATGTCACAATTGGTGGAGTTTGAGTCACAACTGGTCAATACTGAGTCAAATCATTGAAATAGTGAATTGAGTCCGAGTCAAGTACAGCATAGCAACAAACAAAACATAAAAGTGTGAAACATACATTTAGTTCTAATTTATTAATAAGGGTACTATGAGTTATTAAAATAGGACCCCCTTTGCCAAAATAAAAGACGTTTTCTATTTTTGTTGACAAGCCTCAAGCCTGAAACAGGGATGTTGATAGCATGCTGCATTGCGGAGGAAGCTGAATCCTGATCTGTGACTGCAGACAGGGATAGAACATTTCAGATTATGTGTGTGGTGAGAGTAGGGCGCTGGTTGGTTAAACATCCAGTAAGCCAGAAGAGACAGGGACAGGAATGATGCTTGAAAGTAATTTTCTGAAGTTAAGACCGGGACATGAGCCTCCGTATAATCCTGAGGACGTTCTGTTTTTACCAAGACTCGCAGACTCTTTTCAGATGGACCATCAGGCGCCACTTCTGCTCACGGAGTTCAAACGGAATCATATTTCAGATGGATTAACCCCCTTTACCTCTTACAGGACCTTTTTATATGATCAAATCATATCGGATTAATTGAATTCGTGATATGACAAAGAAAATCCATCTTTGGGACAAAAGCAAATATTTTATGAATGAACTGCAACGTTTTATCAGGATTGATCTTATGCATTGCAAGAGAGGAGGCTGTGGTTCATGGAGGTAACTGAGCATACAATAAAATATAGACGTTACAACATTGATGCCTTTTCCATTAAGGCTTTGTTTGGTTATGACCAGGATTATAAACAGGATTACAATATCATCTTACATGCAAAATTGATAGACCAGAAATATGGTTTCAAGTTAAATTAACTATCCCAGACCATGGGGAAAATGATTGCAACATTACTCCGGACCAGTAACAGATAAGAAGCAACTAAGGAAAAGCTCTCATTTTTAAATATAATGGAATGGTGTGAAGTGTCGTAATTGGATTTGAATAAAGTTTCAGGATGAGCTTTGAAAAATGACCATCCCTATTGCATCACCTTTCTTTCTTGAGGGCCCCAACAATATCCATGTGCCAACTCTGGCACTAGCCTCCTCCTCACACTGCAATAAAAAGCAGGATGAACAAAGAGACTTCAACTCTGCTGCCAACATTATTAAAACCTCAAACATCACAGCAGCCTGGGATAGACACTGGGGTGTGAAAGGCCATCACCGTTTCTCCTTCTCCACTCTGAAAGTTTGAACAGTGATACAAGTCCTTATCTTAGAGTGGACTGCTGATGTTGACTTAAGTAGCTTGTCTTTCTACAAAAACCTCCTCCCTGTCCAGTCCAACAACAGCCCTGGTCTGTACATCTGCACTAAGATACATTCCTGCTGGTGAATCTGCTGTTGTTGGAACTTGTCATGTTGTCCGTGCCAGAGACTGAAATTGTACTGCACACAAAATTCCAGTCCTGTTTCATCAATACCATGGCTGAGCAACACCAGACAGCACCTCTACTACCACAGTCACTGTGATGTGGAGAGAATGGCCCACTTGTAACAGAAGGCTGCTAATGCCTCAGTCATAGAAATTGCATTAACTCCTGACATTAGGAGCAAAGTATATTCAATGAATAAACATGGCTCTGTGTTATTTTATATTAAATAAAGTACTTTGGGGAGAGTGACTATCAGCGGGACACAGCTCAAACTCAATATTGAAATAATGAGATTACTGCATTAACTTACTTTTTATTAATTTCTTTCAGTAAGTAAATTGTCCCCACTCCACTGTCAGTGCGTGATTTTCTTTGACAAATCGAACAGTCCTTCTGATTGGGCTCTCGTGCTCTGAGGGAGACAAGACACTTCACATTCTCTTACCAGACACCAGCCCTATACTCCAGCAGCATGCCACGCCACCCAAGACTGGCACTGCTTTCACCCCACAGGCGGCGGAGGTTAAGCGGTCGCCTAAGTCCCCGCCCCCAGCATGTCAACCTACACGTGTCCTTTCAGGTGTGCGGGCAGGGCTGCGGCCGCTCGCTGTACTGTGAGGGGGAGTCCCAGGCGGTGGAGGCTCTGGACCTGCCCACGCCCACGTGCTTCCGCTCCCGCAGTCACAGCTACTTACGGGCTATCCAGGCCGGCTGTTCCCAGGACGAAGACACCGCCTCAGTGGACTCTGATTCCCCTCCACCTACAGCCACCAGCTGCACTTACACCCCCTGCAACAGTGAGTAAATGGAGTAAGGGTCGGGGGGTGGTTCTTTAACTATTAATGTCTGAATTATTTGCCACAATGAAAAATGTATGAACCCCCCACCCCGCCTACACAGACATTTTGCCATACATTATAATCTATACTTATACATACATTATAATCTATACTTATACATACATTATAATCTATACTTATACATACATTATAATCTATACTTATACATACATTATAATCTATACTTATACATACATTATAATCTATATTTATACATGCATTATAATCTATACTTCTACATACATTATAATCTATACTTCTACATACATTATAACATCTGTACTTATTCATTTTGGAATGGTGTGAACGAAGGTTTGAAGTAAGGTGATGCGGTAATGTTAGTGCAAGTTAACTCATCCATACTTATTACACACATTTGAGTAGAAATGTTGTTTGTTGATAGAATTGGTAAGTCTGCCCACCTGAATCACTAACACACACGCATAGGGAATGTAAACATCTAGTTCATCCAAAAACATTTTAACCTGAACATTAGACCGCATAATTAACTCACATATACATGTCATTTTACAGAAATGTGACAATGTCATTTTTTTCAGACCATTGTCATAACGTGCATTATGTTTTATAAAACTCTGGTGCGTTCATGTTTGCAAACAGAGATTTCACTAAGTAAAGTTTGACTTTTAAAAAAAATGTATTTAACATTTTTTGTACTGAAAATAGATCTGTTTTTCAAGAGAGACCTGTTTCTACCAAGACCACAGTGACTTGCACATATGATGCAGATTTCCAGTAAATGATGAAAAACTAAACATTGCATAATTGCAGGAATCAGGAAGGAATAAGCAGGAAATCCAGAATTGTACAACCTCGATATTGGGAAAACTGGATATTTCGGGAAATTTACTTTCAGACCTTTTGACCTTTCTGCTTAAATGACCAACATGTAAATTTAGAGGCGTAATGCATACTGCCAGGGCGGGAAAAATCGTAGAGACAAAAACAGGCATAGATTTTATCCAATAGACGTTTAGCAATCCGCTGTCGTGTACCAAAAAGGCGGGGAAAAGTGATGTATTTTGCTGACGGGTCATTTAAACCAATCCTGGTGGTCTACAGTAAGACGGAGGATTATAGGCATCCAATGGTGTCGAAGAGTGCGCTTGTCTCGAAAAGTTGGACTCCAATCCCCATGTTCAAGGGCGTGTCTCATTCGATTCCTTTCTTCAAGGGAGGGATGCTGTGAACAATCAGAAAATGGCACGGTAGCGTCTGCCCTCTCTATATAAAACCAGCCACGAATGAATGAACAGAACAGACGGATTTGTTGACTCGCCTGTATCAAAGTAAGTTTGAATTTATAACGTACACGTGCCTGCACTGAGTTTTGTATCGATTGTCATTAAACGTCGTTAACAAATGCTAACGCGTTAGCTCACTACCCTGCCTTAGCTAACGTGGGAGAGGAATCGCCCAGATGATGTTAACCCCGTAAAGCGGTAGCTAGCAAAACGCTGTCCTGCTTGCTAGCGATGTTACGCTAGTTAACTAGGTAACGAGCTATATCAAAGTTATATTGATCTCCACAAGGCGTACATATTTTTTCGACATTGAATTAATAACATTAGTGTGTCATGCTAATCAGTTCGGTACTGTTATAAGCAGTTGACAGTTACGTTAATCTAGCGAATACATTCAGTACTATATCCATTGTCTCACGTCAGGGTGCGTCATTACGTAGGCGGAAGCGCATGCAAATTCGATGGTGTCTAAGCTGGTGTAGTATAAAGATCGATAAAGATGGGCAGAAAGTTAAAGATAAGTGCTATAGAAGTCTCTGATCTCCCTGGTATCCGATGTCATGGCAACGTTTGCTATCAAAGCCCACGCGTAAAACGACGTAATCGAGTCTGTCGTGTCGAATCAAGCTGCGCATGTGCAAGCAATCAAAGGCACTCTTGAGTAAAAAGTTGTTTTTGATTAAATTTAAAACGTTTTAGTTGTTGATTTTAACGAGGTTGTAGAAACGGATGAAGTGGAACTGCATTTGTTTATGAAGTACGGGTCCACTTAATAACCGTATGCAATCACAAAGCAATTTAAAACATACAATTTGCTAAATCTTGAATTTGTAAATAAAAACGTAAACATTTTTGCTGATCAGTAGGACGCATCCATCTTGAAATCGTCAGGTCAGTGACATGTGAAATTCATGTGATATTGACTGAAATAGTATGAGTCATAATCCCCATAAAATGTAGTGTAAAAATATGAATGTAGCTCTTTACGTTATTCCTACATTCATTTTTTCCATAGAGGATTTTTAGGTGTTTTTTTTCAACTTAAGATAAGGTCTGGGTTTCTTTTTGTTTTACAGCACCTGTGAATTTTGATACCTATGTAAATCTCATCAAGATTAGGTGACATCTGTCAATGTATTTGCATCAATTCACTATACAAAAAATAAAAGTTGTCATAGAGATTTGCAGTTACCAAAACAGAGAGACTGTAAGCCTATACCGGCTTGCATCTGTATCTACCATAGTGGCTGGTAGACAGTTGTGTGCCTTGTTTGACAATTACACATACAGTACATAGCCACTAGTTAGTAAAGCATGTGGCCACACAGGCTTTCTTAAATCACAGTATTCATACTAGTTAATGTTTTTAGTTTCTGAAAAATAACTAGTTGTTTTGCTTGACGGCTTAATGCCCTGGCCCTGCAAATGAAGCACCCCTTTAGCACCATCCAAAGCTAGACACTTGGTCTTGCAGAATTCGAGGCATGCCTCCAGACTTGTGACATTTTGTTCATGTCTTTTTGAGTTTTATTTTTTATTAGCTACCCCAGCACAACCTTCAAAAGCAATCTTTTGTTTTTAGTCCTAGTTTCAAGATTTGGTCAAACATTAATGTGGCTTAGCCATTATTATACAGATTAATCCAGCAAGAGGATCCACAAGTGTGCAGAGCATGATTGTACAAAAATCAAATGCCAAGGAGCGTGTGCTAGTCTTAAAAGCTAGTTCCATATATTTATTTTTGCATAGCTGACTAACTAGTGACATGCATTGTTCGCTAGTACAGCTCTGATCTGGGTGAAAGGCTACTTAATGTTGTCCTTGTTTTGCACTGCATGTGGATCCACAGATTATTCTGTTTTTTTGTCAGTTATCACATGCATTTTGTTGTGTGTGACATCAAAGTGTTGTGTTCAGATTAATGAGGATTAAGTGCACACCGGTAGCATCGCCTTAACTGTCCACGGAGGCAGAAAATTAGGTTATAATTTGCTGAAGTTTGCAGGCCTTTTAAGGCCAAGTGGCCTTGCCCCTAAAATCAAAATAACTCTCAGTCTCTCAAGTGACAAGGAGAAAATAGTATATAGTTCCCTGGGTTAGATGTAACAAAGGGGGAGAGGTGTACTGCATGTTTTCTGGAAAGTTACACAAGCTAATCAAAGTAGTTATAACTGACCCAGAAATATCTAAGTGCTACATTTGACATTTCTTTTTCAGTGCAGTTTAGAGTAGGGAATGCATACATTTGAATATCTTTTGCTTTCCAGCCCCCTGAGGGGAAACAAACCAGCAACCATGGTGCTCATGCATTTACAATGTAAGCTACATGGGAAACCATAAACTCTGTTATCTTCTCCATCTTACGTTGTATTTCTCCTGATGGACAGAAATCGGATTGATCATTTATATGCACTATTTATTTAAATTCAATGGATAAAGATGTGTGTGCTAGGAACACATCAACAAACCATTTAGTTGTTTTTGATACATAGCTAAATGCCAGTAAATTGAAAATTGATCCCATTTATGTCTGCAGTTAGAATGTAGCTAATTTTCTAAGCTAATACTTAGCAGAAAAATTAGCAGAAAACCATTAGCAGTTTATCCCATCAGTATTGTAACTTATGTTTAATAAGCACAGTAATTCAAATACAGTAATAATGCAATGGCACAAGTAAATGGTTGAGTGTATTATTCAGCAATCTCGGCCTAACAGTTAACCAATGAGTGTGGTATACAGTGCATTTCCAATTGTAGCCTAGTTCATTACAACCAGGCAACCAGGCACCCTCCGCAAACATCAAGGCAGTGATTCACTGCGGCGTGTCCGTACTCTACAACATTCATAGAGCATGTCTTCGCCTCACACAGGAAGTCGTGTAATCTAGGTACACGTCATTTCACGTCTGGACTACTGAAATTCACTGTGGGTTGGGATCCCTACTTATGCCATCAAACCTCTGCAAATTCTCTAGGATATTGCAGCTCCCGTGGTGTTCTACTTCCCGAAGTTCACCCACTTCTCTGCACAGTCCTCTGATTTTCAGTGGGAGCTTGCACCCACTACAAACGCCATGGTGCTTGTCTGCGGAGCATCAAGGGGAACTGCCCCTCCCTATTTTTACGCTATGCTTAAACCCTACATCCCTTCCCAAGCTCTTTGTTCCTCCACTTGTGGTCCCTTGACTGTCCAACCTCTATGAGAAGGCAGCTCTTGCTTAGTCCATTGCAAACTCTTGGTTTAACCAACTTTCACTTAAATCTCTTCCCTTAGTTTTATACTTGAAGTTACTCCACAGCAACCTTTATATTATGAAATATGACTTCATATGTCATAATATTACTTTCAGATGCAGTCTGGGACTTCCTGAATAACTTTTTAATCTAAATATTACTTAACATTTTGACCACGGTACCTGAAATTATTTTGCCAAATGACTGTAATTATGTATTCTGTGCTGCCTAATTTGCAAATGAAAAAATGTCATCCGTGGTTGAAAAGTTCTATCTTTGTGTTCCGTGTTCCTTAGAAGTAACACTCTATGGTCCTTATGAATTCAATCGATCGGGTGAACTTGTGGTCATAGGCATTCATCTGTGTCAATAATAATTTGAGGAGCAATCATAGCCTTATTTCCGCTGCCTTTCATCTCTATAGACGTGTCAGTTTTGTTAGAGTGCACTGAGTGTTCAACAAGTGCACAGCTTCCGGCTTTGGACCTTTTTAGAGACGAGTCAATCTCTGCTCTGTATACTAGGAACCAGCCAAGTCTCACTGACTCAGATTGGTTAGCTTCAAAGTTGTTGTGAGGCTGGGATGATTATCTCAGTACATGAACACACAGACACTGAGTCACATGCTCTGGTCGCACACGCTGTCTGAACACACACTCACTGGAGGTCATTGTTGAGTCAGTGGGTGGAGAGGCGGAGCCACATTGCTGTGTGAAACATGGAACATTTCAAACAGAGCCTCTAAAGGGATTAGTGGGCTGTAGACTGACAAATAGTAAAATGAATCACTGTTGGGTTGTGCTAAAGAAAGACGAATAGCAAAACAGTGCAGGGATGCAACCTTAGCCAGAGCAGAGACTCAGTATTTGGGTTTTACTGGGTCTTTATCCCTGTCCAATTCAAATGTGTCTGTTGGAATTGGGTCACAAGGAGGATTTCCTGCGCGGTGTCGTAGTTCAATCTCAACATCTCCGTCTGAGGAGTCGGGACGATGTAATACTCATGTAGCTAGTCGCTATACAAGGATGTACAAATAACGGTTGGCCAATCCATGTGTGTGAGAAGGATAAGGGAAGTGTAATGCAGACAGGACAACCAAATGCTATATGTAATCTAGTGATGAATTCATATGCGACACGGGACAACATGCTCGCACTTCTAGTCATATCATTATATTATGTCATTAACTTTTAGCAGTGTATTTGTCTAGACAAGCCTGTAGATGATTAAGCTGGAAATATAGAGGTGTTTTCATGGTGACCTGTTTGAATGAGCTTAATGGGCTGGGTTTTGCTGCTAAGAGACATTGTGACTGGTGTTGTAGAAGGATTTGTCGAGCTTTAGTAGGCCGGTACCCTGCCGCTCGAGTCCCTGTTCACCCTGTCATGTCAGGTGTCTTTACATCAGCTAGTTAGGCTTTCCACCAGGCTGACACCAATCCCACTCAGGGCCGTTTGGAAACTCCACAGGATGTCAGTAGCATTTTAAGACCGTCCAGGAGTAACATATAACTGTCACTAACTGGACTGGCCAGCTCTAGGAGCCCTCAACACTGCTGTAAGAGTAAAAGGGATTTTTTTATTCGTCCTCCGCCGGCAGGTAAAAAAAAGGTTGTGGGGCTTTTGTTCGAACCGTACACCAGTCTCTTTGTACATCATTGCTGTTGTTTGCGTTGTGTAAGTGGTTTCCTTTTCCTGTCTCTGTGCTTAGGCTCTCCTGCCCTGTCCAGTCTTCTGGCCAGTTTTCATCAATAGAACTACTCACCATTAGCGCTGTGCAGCCTGTGTGCCTTTCTGTCCCTCGTCTGCTCCGTATGGTCCCCCGGTCTCCAGTCACCAGGCTAGTGCTACAGTAGCCAGACTGTCTGGCCTGTCACCCTACTGCTTGGTCACTATAATTCTGTTAATCTGGGGCTGATCTCACGCCTTGCCATGGATTGGGAACACAGAGGCTGCTAAACTCATTAGCACTTGCATGAATCACTTTGTTTGATTTACAGCTGCACCAGGCCTATATATACGAAACCTGAAATTACAATGAAACGTACAACAGTGCTTGGACCAAATTAAGTAAAATTTTGTTGAAGGCAATAGATTTTTGTTATTGTAATTTCTCATGTGAAAACATTAATTTAATAGTATACAATGTATTTGTCCACACAAATCTGGGTAATAATCAGACTAATTTCTGTTTTCTTCCTCTACCTCATCACTTGCGATAAGTAGGCACAGTGAAATGTAGCCCATTGGAACATGCATTTCACAATCTGACAATTGTAAATATCGGGGCTTTATAGTAGAGATTTGCTCGTGGTTCTAGGTCAATTTATTAATTTTCTTTTTTGTGATTTGAACAAAGCCTTTTGGAAGCCAAATGACTGGTCTCTTAAGTGAAATGTTGCTCAAAAGGCTTGGAATGCCTAGCACTACTCTCCCTGCTCAGGCATGTAGTTTGCCAGAGAAATTTAATACAGCTGCTAGTAAAATTAATTACAAGCATGTTCATACTACAAAGATTATTTAGCATCTTAAGTATAATTTGATATCTTTCATAAAGGTGTAAAAAAATCCTTCGTTTATATGGTATTCAGCTCCGGGTTCTCCAGTTCAGGGTTTTATTCAGTAGTATGTTGAATGTTTTGAGAGAGTGCTTAAAACACACTGCACCCTTTAGGTTGGGAAACAGTCAAATCTGTGCGGTGTCTCATCTCCCCACAGGCTCATTTGCCTAATTAACGTACATCCTATCTGGCAGGGTAAGGGGTTCTGCTAAATAAGACCAACATTAATTAAACCATCTAAATCCCATAGCAATCTCAGAAAATTTATGTCCCAAAATGTCACAGAACAAAAAACTGATTTTGAATCTCTTACAAATTGTGTTGAAATAAGACTGGGTCACATTATTCATTGATTTAGCTAGCCTTTAACTGGCTGCTGGCCCATTATTGGTAATCAGATACATCTCACACGCATGCAGGTAGAACTGGTGTGTCCTTGAGCATTTACTGTGTTGCTTTTAACGAGTGATCCAATTTAGGTTAACTTGATGATCATCAGCATGTTGACAGTAGTGTTACTGCTGTAATGGGTGGTAAGTGCTTTCAGAGTAGGAGAAACTCAATGACCCATACAGAGCAACATTATTTTGCCTACTGCCTAGTACAGAGGTACTCAAATCTTTTGTCGTGTGGCCCCTTTTTCTGTTCCAAATCATTATTAAATTTTTTTATTAGATTTTAAACTGGCAGATTTTTATATCTATCTATATATCGATTGATCGATCTATATATCTTTTTTTTCTCTTTTTTTTTTTTACAACAACAGCCTGTACATAAAACGCATGATAAAACATTTTAATGTCGGATCAAAGTTCAATACATAATAAAATGTATATAGCGCTGTACTCCAAAAGGGTTTTTCAAGGCAAACACAATTATACCTCATTACAATCACCAGAGACCTTTTTCATCAAGAAAGCCTCCAGCAACACTAATTTCATGCAAGAGTAAAAGGTGGTTCAAGTTTGAGCTCCCCTGGCCTAGATTATATCCCCAATAGTCAAAAGCAGGCACAAAAGTGTCTTGGACTGTTTTTCTACTATCAAAAGTATCAGGGACTCCATTAATTAGAACACAAATCAATTGAGATGAAGAAAACAAAACCATTTTTGTGATATTTATGCAAAGTAAATTAGTATGTTCAACATTTGATATCTTAAAATGAAGCTACTTCCATATAATAGAGCAAACATTGATGTTTCTTCTCGATTTTATCACCTTTACGTTTTATCTTTTATCGTTTTTGAGATCGACTATCGCCTTAGGCTACTACCTGGGTAATGATGATTATGAAACATTGTTCAGGATTGATTTGTGTATGTGTTCTTACTTGCAAATGCCGTGATAGGAAATGAGCTGACAGACCATTAAGATGCAGCACTGTTTTGCCGATAAAGCTACATGAGCGTAGAAAAATGAAATTGCTTTGATTCCTAATATAGACATTTGGCGTATAACGCAAAAAAATATGTTCTAATTCATTGAGTTAACTCGATTAATCGCCCAGCTCTAATTGCGTGGTGTACTTTTGGAGTACCTTAAGCTGCTCCTCTACCAGAGAGGAGTAGATCTATTAGTACAGATTTGGCTTCTGCCCAGGCTTTCAACAACATTGTCTTTCATTACAATACCTCCAGTTAGCATTTGATTTATCTTTATTTGCCCAACAATTCTTTTTAGCAGAGAATTTTTTTTATTTTTCAAGTTTTTGTAGTTGGTCTTTTTTTTAATTTCATTGTCATTAGTGGCTGATACCATGACTATCTTATGGGTGCAAAATCATGATAGGACTAGCGTTGACCTTGCTGAACCTAGTGAGCATGATGTTGGCCCCTACCGATGCCAGCTCTGGCTATCTGATACTGTGTGAAGCCATTGGCTGAGGTTCCAAGCAGCTTAGGTTACGTACTTCTTAATCACCTCTGGGCGGTCAGCCCATGAGGGAATAGAGGCCTACAGGGCAAGGATGGTGCAGTAGTACAAATCACAGCGGGACTGAACCGGGAGTCTTTGCTATGAATAAAGTAGTACAAAGTAGTAGAATACTTGAAAACAACACTTTCTCTGTCACTGTTGTTCTTGAGTGATTATGATATCATTATGGCCTTTCTGTCATATTCTCGGTGATTGAGTATGCGGTCTGTATGCACATTTGTATGGTACGCTAGCCTATGTGCACGCTAGCCTAGTAGACATAGGATAAAGAGGCTTATGCTACTTAAGACGTGACAACACTTAACACGCCACATTAATGAACTTGTCCTCATCCCTACGTTACCTGCGCTATTGCTTTTGTCTTGGGTATTTGAGGAATGTGTTGCTTTCTCAAGACATCATTTGTCCTTTTGTCCCCAGCTGGCGCTAAGCCCAGAGCCGAGACAGTTGTTAATATTACAGAAATTTATGAGACAGTCGTACGTGGCTAGTGGCTACTGCTGGATTCCAAAGGCCTGTTACTCTGCATTGGTGGCATTTTAATGATTGATGAAATGAAGCAGCCTGTCATATGTGGTTGACAGAAGAACTTATCACTCTTGTCCACAGTTCCATGTTGAAATAAACGGGATCTTGAGGTCGCTGTATGATACTTATAATCTACAAGAATAGAATTTAGAAAGACAATATGTCATATGGACAGTCATTAGGATATTTATGGCTTGAGTATCTGCTAGCTAGCCAACACAAGTGAAAGCCAGCTTTAGTTTTTAATGTAGATACTAATCATATTTATTAGCAATTAAAACAAAAGGTCTAGGAAAGAATGTCATGAAATTGTAAAATTCATATTCCAAGTAAATCGGGACTTAGACCAGTGTTTTCCAACTACATTCCTTGAGTACCCACAACAGCGTGGTTTGGCAGTATCCACATTTTAGATTCTCTAAGAACTAATGGTCCTAGCTTTGTATGGAACCAAGTAAATGCATACTTATTTGTTATTGGTCAGTATCATTAGTTGTGCATCGTAATGTAGGTATGTGTGTAATCTCTGTGGACTCTAGCATCCAGGAAACTGAATGTGTCCCTCGCTATCAGCAGACTTGTTAAAAAAATATATCCAGGAAGTGCCAGGCTAAATATCCAGGAAGTGCCAGGCTAGTGAATTACATTTACATTTATGACCATAGTGACTTTTGTTATTGGAGTGGCATTACTTCTAGAATGGCTAACATTACGGTGACTGTTTCAATGGAGGGCTATATTTAATATAGCATAAAATGCCATAATTGTACCTTTACAAAAATACAATGTTTTGTTTTTGCCAGTTAAAATCCTAAAATGGTTTGGTGCATTCTTCATGTTGTCCTCCTCCCAACTACTGTATTGGCCTGCTGGGCCAATTCATTTTTCTTAAGTATGTTTGTTTGCATAGTTTGCCAGTGTAATGAGAGTACATGGAGGGTAATCATTTGTAGAGGAAATAGGTCATGTCAGCTTGGTCTGTTGCATATACAGTAGCCTAAATTTCCCTATATTAGCCCTTCAAATGGAAGCAATTTTTAGACGCACAAACGATCACAAAAATATACATTTATATACTATTACTATACTATTTAGACTGGATGTTAAATGTGGGTATGATGGCTGTGATTGAATACTATATTTTGGTATAAATCTTCATGGGTAGTTATTGGTTTGGGAATAAATTATAAACTTGAGATGGTTAAAAGATGTTGAACATGCGCCACATTGCAATCAGTTGTAAATTAGTTTGTTCCCCTCATATAGCTTCACATTAGCATCGTAGTCCTTATAAATTTCCATTTTATTTTTTATCTAGCAGCAACATAAGCGCCGTCTGACCCAATTGATGGGCTTCGGATTGTCACTATAGTAATTACCTATCTGTTACCCTTAGCAACCCTCTAATCAACCACAGGAACAGGGGCCAGGTCCACCCTTAAGCGCTAGGTTACAGTGAAATCCCCTGGTCTCTGAGCCAGGCCTGTTATTTCTTTGGCTGGTAATTCCCACTTTGTCTCCTCTTGGAAATGTCTGTGGTAAGAGCAGTCCAGTGAATGTCTTATGATTGTTACTCTATACCGACCAGTTATTGCTGCTGCTTTTCTGATATCATTCATTATGGTAAGTAAAGCCTATACTGTTAGTCTATACTAGAGTGTGGCTATATACAAGGAGAACCAGTACAAAGTCCAGGTAATTGAGGTTTATATAGTTTAGGGTAACGTGACTAGGCACCAGATAATAAAGTGTGTGGATTTATTGACGTGTATACCAAGGTACTTTAAGCTCTCAACCTGCTTCAGCCCTCTATTCATGTTCATGTCTGGGTGTGCTCTTCCTTCTGGTTACTTTTCAAAACGTTGCACTTTTTTTTCCTATCCAGGATCAGGTCATGCTGGCTGTTTTCCCTTAAAATAATCAGATACTAAAATATGTCACAGAATACATTTTTCATCAATATTAACATGCCTATACCTTGCCATCTATTGGACAGGTTGTACTACTGCTTCTTCAGTGTCAGGGAAACGGAAATAAACAATATTAATGAAGGTAGTCAGGCAGGCATGATCCATCTGACTAGACAAAGAACTGGTTTCAGGCTAAGTAAAATAATGGTAATTTTTTTTTTAAATAGGAGAGCCGGCATATCACTTATCAGTAACTGAGCTAGATGTCTTTATTTGACATTTTTGAACAACTTATCACAGCTATGCTCCAGTTCATTTCACATAATGAATCACTTATTTTAGAATGGTTTTAACCCTCTTCACTTAAGTTGGTTGTAGTATTTTTTTCTTAAAACTCCAAAACATGTGTAAATCAACCTACGATGCCTTAGTAGGTATCCATCATCAGAATCTGGGTAGGGCATGGTCTCTGGGTAGGGCATGGAAATATGTATAAGGATTACCAAATCCATATCCTGTAGGTGGAGGATTTGAATCCCCTACTTAAAAAGTGTGTGTGAGAGCCCGAGCCCTTGTGAGGTTTGACATTTTTAATAATTCCAGACTTCTCAAATATCTTATTCTTCGATACATGCTCACTAGGAAGCTACATAATTCTGCTCGCCAGAATAATTATAATATAAAAATTCTGAGGGGTGCCTATAATTTTGACACTTTAGGGCGGAAATATTTTTACCTCAAAGGATACGTAGTGGAAGAAAACAATTACGTTTTTAATTTGCCTTTGTTGCTAATCTTTACCATGGGGTCCAATAATTCTGAAGGGCACTGTATACCAATTCAGGAAGTAGTCTAATGGTTAGAGTATGTGCTCGATAACCAAAAGGTTGCTAGATCAAATTTCCAAGACAGCAAGGTAAAATATTTTTTGTAAGAGTAACTGTTGTTATTTAGCCTGCTACTACTCTTACACCATTTTAAACTAGAAATGAGGTTTAAACTTCTAAACGTGTAGACTGTTCCAGAGTTTCTTCTATACGGTCAGTGTTTATACATAGAAATGCTTACACCAAATTTTTTATACTGACTTTGTGGTAAACAGGAAATCTGAGAGATGTATTTACCCAGCACTTTCGGCTCTTGACGGCTAACGTTTGCGTGGCTGACTTCTTCATGGCTGAAGATTCACTGAATTATCTGTAAATTCTGTGCAATATATTTTACTTTTGCAGATAAGCTTTTTGAAAGCAAACAATGTTAATATAATGTTATTTACCAAGGTGTTAATGTAGCTACAGCGTTACTCATTATACAAATATAATGAGTAATGCTTATTGGCATTTGCGAGTGACCTTTTTAACGTTACGTTTTGAGCCTCTTCAACATAGTTTGGTGAACATTCTACAGTAGGCTACTTACAAACAAAGCACTGGCACAATAACAATGTATTTTGTGTATGTATGAAAATCTATTATAACAGTTTTGTCTTAAATTTTATTGTTACACTTTTTGAATAAAATCAATGAATATAGCTTTATTATCCCAGAGATGTGTCACTGAATGTATTACAGATTAGTTAAAGCATCATGTGGTGTGGGTTATCATTCATTGGCTCAGTAATTAGCATATATTTTCACAACCGCTGGTTAACTAACTATGAAAGTCTTCCAGGCCTAAATGAAGCATTTTTTACTACTCAGTTTGGCGTTAACTATTCCAGAGGGAAAATGTGTACTGCCGGTGTACAATCTGTTTAGAACTACGCTGTTAGAATAGATTTTTTTACTTTCCCCATCCAGGAATGTCAACAGTTTAGGCTGTGAAATTTTGATTGGTTCCCCTCAGTGAGTAACCTCCAAAGGTACGACACATTCAGTGTAGAATGTAAACAATGCCGCTGCATTACTGCTCCATTCCTATTAAGTGGTAGCTGAGAATTTGGTAAAAAGTTTGAGGTCCATTGCAGAAATGTTTCAACTTGGTTACCGCAATTCCCTTTGTATACCTTTCATACATAAAAAAAAAAATGATCTCATTGGCAGCCTTTAAGCTGTGTGTGATTTGACTAATTGTAAGCTTCCTCTCCTCTGTTTTACAAGTCCGAATCTATAACACAGATATACAGAACTTATACGGGAAAAAATATACAGAAAACTACACCCATTAAAAATAAACACACACACATACACAGGTACATTTCCATTGCACACACAAAATGTCTACATTTTCCAACCTCATAGTCCCCTGAGAAATCTGATTGGATGTGTAAGCAGTACTACTAGTTAAGGTAAGAGAGTCCCATGGGGAGAGACTGACTGACGTCAGTGGAACTGAAACTGCAGGTTGACAGGAAACATGGAGGTGTTTTGTGTGTATTAGGCATGGGAAAATATGTTTAGGAAAGGGTGTTTTGTTTTTGTACCTGCTGGTCATATTTCATTGCATTTGATGTCCGCGATAACCTTCTAGGCCTCGGGTTGTCTTTATCTGTCCAATTCTTTTACAGCTCCATTATCTACTGTGGTGTTTCAGTTGGCACTACTTTACCTTCCTGCATTTCCTGGTTCACATTTCACCTAATGGTCCCTCCTCCGCTCGTTCCTCCTTCCCAGGTACATGTGCAAACAGTTCCTACAAGACGGCCCCACCACCGGTCCCTCCGCGCACCACCTCCAAGCCCTATCCTTCTGTGACGGTGCAGAGCAGCACTGAGTCGGCCCAGGACACATACCTGGACCAACAGGACCGCCGCAGCGAGGCCAATAGCCAATCGGAACGCAGCAACTCCTCCGACAGCCTCTGCAGCCTGCGTATAAGCAGCTTGGCCAAGGGCCCTAAGCCCCCGGCTCCAGCCGCTATCACTGCCCCTGTCCCTGCCCCGAGGGAATCCCACCTACCAGCCACCTCTAGCTCCACCACAAGTTCCGGCACCCAGTTTGAGCCCCAGAATGAAAGCCTAAACCCAGGCCCCAGCCTTACCCCAGACCAGTCCCTGACCCTCCCCGAGCCTGTTCCCACCAAGAGGAAGCTCTCGTCTATCGGTGTCCAGGTGAGCCCAATAATCTGAGTGCAACGGTAGTTCATCTTAAATGTATCTGATCCACTGTGATCTGTACGGAGGATATTTATGACTCATCCGTCATAATGGTTCACTCATAGGTGGACTGTGTCCAGCCAATCCAGAGAGACGATCAGGCGCCCCCCTCGACCAAGTTCCAGTCTATTGGAGTGCAGGTGGTTAACGGCCGGCCGTAAGTCAAGCCTTACTAAGTCAAGATAATGTCACACTTCTAATCCCAGTCAGTTGATTGATCAGAGGTACTTGTAGTAGTCATCATGTTCACAATTGAGACCTTGTCTTTTTAAGTTACATTTTGCTGACATTGTCTAAATTTAGCTGCTCCACATTTCTGTATTTGTGGTCCTTCCGCTGTGTCCAGCTGTTCCTCATCTATCCATCCATCCATCCACACCCTCTGATCAATGTTCTCCCTCCCTCCCTCCCTCCCTCCCTCCCTCCCTCCCTCCCTGGCACGGCTTCAGCCTGTTTGGTCACAGTTGCCAAGGTCACTCAGCAGTCAATCTGAGCCAGCCCTTGCAGTTAGTAGCAGTGTTAGTGTAGCGCCTTTCTCTCTTTGACTGATAGCCTTTTTTTCTTGTTTTGGCTTCAGTGGAATGGGCAGAATGCTGTGAAGAACTGTCCTTTCTGACAGCCTAGTGCAGAGTCGTTTCCCCTAATCACATTGGTTGGACTGTGTTGCCCACTTCTTTCACTATCGCTGAAAGCTGTAATCCATCTGCCTTTCATCTTGTCTCTCTCCCGCTCACTCAGTCTGTTTCTCTCCCACTCACTCTGTGTCCTGCTTACTGTCTTTGGGGTGCTCTCTTTCACTCCTGTCTGTCTCTAACTTTTTTCTCTTTCTCTAAAGTAAATGCCAGTAAAGCAATGTGCTTTCAGCTTCCTTGGTGTCCTATATCTGTCATTCAAAGTTTACTTCATAATGATGTCTTGCTGTTGTTTAGGGAGGAAGTCTGACCTAGTACAAATGGCTTTATAAAAAGTTTGTCCATGTGCGTTTGTGTATGTGTGTGTCCTCAAAGATTGCGGAACAGCAGTCCCGTAGTGACAAGACGATGCATACCAAAGAAAAAAAATATTAATAATTGCAAAATTTAGTAAAACACTGATGGCACAAATTGTAATTGTCATCATGGTTTACCTTGCTTTTGCCTACATTATGAAGCAAAGTCTCTCAGCATTATTCTGTTACCGTGGACTTGCCTGGCAGTGATTCACGGTTGTCAGGCCCCATGGTCAATCGGTTTCCATCCACAATGAATCATCTCCGACCTGCTCCAGTTCTAATGTGTGTGTCCGTGTCCAGACTCAGCCGGGCCAGCAGCATGGCATCCAGACAGAACACAGAGACCGAGGCTCAGGACTCTCAGCAGGACTCCCCTCCATCAGAGAACAACAGTAGGTCAAACTGCAACTGTAACAGCCAGCCACTAGAACACCCCTCCGCCGCCTCTAATGGTAAGGGCAGAGCGGTGGCACGGCAGTCCCCCAAACATGCTCCAGTGGCGGCCAGAGTGTCCCTCGCGGAGAGCCTGGATTCTGCCTTGGATCCGTCTTCCCTGCCCCCTCCAGACCCCAGTTTGGAGAGCGGCAACGGCAGTGTCCCAGCAGACACAGCCCAGCCTGCCCTGCACGCCTGCCTCCGGGACGGCAACTGGTTCCTTAAACTTCTACAGGCTGAGACCGCACGCATGGAGGGCTGGTGTCAACAGATGGAGCAGGAAACCAAAGACAAGGACATCTCAGAGGAGGGTAAGAGACCGTACACAGTTCCCCAACAAGCTAAATATGTACTTTCAAGTAAAAGAGAGGCCCCAGGTCTCATGTGGAAGTGGCCTTGAAATTATTGCCCTGGCTTTTCCCTAAAGCCCTAAAACAGCACAGTCCTTATATTAGTCTGCTGTGGTGATGATGGGACAGAACAGACTCATTAATTACTCCTGTCAGTCTGATGGAGCTACTGCAGACAGGCTGATTTCTTTGATCATCCATGATTTGGATCAGGAAGGTAGATGGCTATATCTAATATGTCTGTGAGGCGGGTGGATGATATTCCTCCGTGTCAGGCGGGTGGATGATATTCCTCCGTGTCAGGCGGGTGGATGATATTCCTCCGTGTCAGGCGGGTGGATGATATTCCTCCGTGTCAGGCGGGTGGATGATATTCCTCCGTGTCAGGCGGGTGGATGATATTCCAGCCGGGTAGGTAATAACCATACAATTATAGTGGCCTTGTGCAGTAAAATATGGTGAGCTGAGGCTGTGTGGAAACCCTGCGTGATGTTCGGGTGGGTGGCTGACTGTCTGTTTTCCTCTGTGTAGTGATGGGGACAGTACGCAGTGCAGTGGGTAGTGCCCAGCTCCTCATTGCCCAGAAGTTCCAGCAGTTCAGAGGACTTTGTGAAGAGAACCTGGTGAGTTGTACTAACCATGTAAAAAAAAAAAAAAAAATCCTTTTCATCTGATTTCAAGGCACCGTTTTCACTGCCTGCATTCAGATTGGGTTGTTTTAGAGCTCCCCCTGGTGTCAAAAAATACAAGAGATACCCAGCTTTGAGCAAACTTAAAAAAATATATATATATATTTTTTTACTATTCATTTTAAAGCTTGATTGCAACAAACAACAGATTTGATATAGCTTTGAGACTGCATTGGGCTCATTGGGTAGTAGGTTAGCAAACAGCAATCGTATTAAACATTAAATTTACTTATGTATGGCAACCAGTAGTAGTTGGGGAAATAGAATCAAATAAACTGGTCTACAATGTCAGTGCACATAAAGATGCAGGCAAATTCATATACATTCAAATCAGACTTATATTTAAAAATATATATATAATAGACTTATATTTTTGCCATTTTCCTCAATTTAAGAGATTGGATGATGTCAGAAATTCAGCAAATGTTCAAATTAGTTTTCATTCAGATGGGAGGCAGTGTTTTTATTGAAAAGGATCAATTTTCCATGTGAGAACACAGAATCCTATTAATGTGGCTCAAATTGTAATCCAAAAACAGAGGCGCCATAATTAGTCTTCCCAACGCTACCTGTCTCTGAGGCCACTAGCCATCGGGGAAGAACATGCCAAACACACCAAGCCACATTTCCCAACTAACGTGGCTCCGATCAGTCTTTCATTTACAATTCATGGTAATGGTAAAATATTCTCTGTCACTTCCTGTCTGCTAGAATGTGAACGCCAAACCTCGGCCCACGGCTCAAGACCTGGCTGGATTCTGGGACCTGCTGCAGCTCTCTGTGGAGGACATCAGTGTCAAGTTTGACGAGCTCTGGCAACTCAAATCCAACAACTGGCAGCTGCCAGAGAAGAAGGTATTGGAATCATGCTTCACCTTATAGATTCTGATTACTTGTGTTTGTCCTCCAGGTTTTCTATAATACAAAGGAACATCCTGACTCTATGGGTTGGCATTGTTTTCTTTGCATCCTAAACATCGTCTCTTAATTCAAGTCTCTCTGTTATCCTCAGGAGAAGAAGGCCGCACCCCCGTCTGTGCCAAAGAAGTCCTCCAAACCCAAGCTAACTGCTGGGAAGGACCAGAGTGTGGACTCTGCAGTGGACAAGCAGCGGCAGGAGGCCAGAAAACGCCTGATGGCGGCCAAGCGTGCAGCATCAGTACGGCAGAACTCTGCAACGGAAAGCTCAGACAGCATTGAGATCTACGTACCTGAGGCCCAGACACGCCTCTGAGAACAGATGGCCACCGTTCTCCCCCATGAAGGAACACACAAACATGCTGCTCCAAATGTAGGAATAGTCTCACACACACAGAATCCACCCAGGGGTATAGAGTCCCCAAATGGCAGCGCAGCATTCGATAGAAGAACCCAAGAGATCACAGGACCGTTATACCCATTAGAACAATGCAAAACCACTTCCTTCCGGGCTGCCATGGAGGAAAGGACTTCAATAGACATTTAATACTATTGTTATTGTTATTACTATTAATATTATAAGTATCTCCTCTTGAAATATATCGAGACTGTCTTAAATGTGGAAGTATCTCGGATAAAAGGACATCCTTTTGAGCTGAAGAATCTTTGTATCATGCATTTACTGTCTTCTCACCCCCTAACTACTTCTAAGTCTACGGGCTGGGCTAGTCCAAGCAGCCCTGGCGTTTACCAGTGATGTGACACACACACACACACACACACACACACACACACACACACACAGGATACAGACACACACACTCAGGATACACACAGCTGTACTCACTGACTGACCACACAGTCTTCCTGTTCGCTCTCCAGATTAGGCTGCCACCATTGGGTGTGGACGATAAGCTTTACTGTGTATGGAATCTGTATGAGTTGATTGTGTTGTCCTGTGCTCAGAGGTAGAACAAAGATCAGAGGAAGGCTGTAGCATCCTGTCATACACTCTGGTTACTACCAAAAGAGTTCTTTTTCTAAATGTTCTTTACCAGATTGTTTGTTAGACAAGGTCCAGTGTTCAGTACTAAGGTAGTTTTTTTTTAATAGACCATGTACTCTCATGATGAGGATGATCTTCTCACATGATTCATTCACTTTCACTCATGCTGTGTGTGTGCAGAATCATATTTTAAGTCTTATATGCCCCTTCGGGGGGTGAGGGGTACTATGGCCAGTTGATGTGTGCTACAGTAGGAATGTAATATGCATTGAAAATAACTTGATAACAGCACCTTCCACACTTGAACCATATATTTAGGTCAAGTTATCTCCCTTCTACATTGTGGTTCATTTTGACTGACTTTAACCATATTTGGTTCTGGGGACCATGAGGTGTTGCACACCACTTTGAAACATTCCCTGTTTCCCACTCAACCTCCATTACATTTGAAACAGGACACCCCCAAGTTCCTCTGTCTTGCCTGGTTACAAAAACTGGTTTATTTTCACCGGCATAAGCCAGAACTCACCCAGTGGTTTGGGGAGACAACTAGTATAAGCAATAATGAAAACGTTGATGTTTGAGCTAGCAATGTAACATCTATTCTAATGCCCATTCATAAATAAACGTTTTAGAACTGAAGCCAAGCGCTAGGTGAAAGTCAAATTTGATGTTTCAGCCTTGTCATAATCTGCTTTGAGGAGCTTCCACTATACTGCTTCCTCTTGTCTAATTCTTAGACTAGGAGTTGTTTTCTGACTAGGCAAGATTTTTTTAGGATGCCTGCTCAGTCACATAAACAGTCTTACCATAACAGCACTTTGATCATCACAAACCATTAATAACCACTTTAATTGGTCAAAGCCTTAACACCAACTGAAATGAATAATGATCCAAAAGAATACAAACATGCCATACATTTTCAGCTAAAGAAATGTTTGCAATGTCACTGATCAGTGCATTCAAAAAGTCTTAGTATCAAAATATTGGTTTATGGTCAAGTACTATGCCTGGTTTGTTCCCATGTTTCAGACAATGCTCACGCTGAATTAATGTACTCCCATATGCCGTGTGGTGGGCTTCTTGACCTCTCATTCCTGTATACAGTGTATAGATTCGGGGGCTACGGTAAATTATTTTAAAACATTTTGTACCAGAGATTTTCTGTGGCCTGTTTGAATTAATCATGCAGTCAGCCAAAATGCAACTAATTTTGCCTGTGCCAAAATGGTTATATATTGGTATTTGTCTGGGTTTGGATAGAATTGGTGGTGCTGCATAGCATTGGCCATTGTACAGGGATGGTGTAATGTGGAAAGCATTCCAAGAGAAACCATTTCATTCACTGAGTAAGAGGATTATTCCCAATATCACACTACAGCATGTATGTATGTATATGAGATTTCAGCTTTGCATTTCTCTTAAAATGAAATTTATTTTTCTGAAATGAATCGTAATGTTTCATTAATTTGTTGAATTCCAAATTAACACCCCTAGCCTAGCCACTCAATGTCAAATTATTGAAGAGGTATTAACAATATGGTACTTGAAATTCTACTCAGGATCAGGAGTAAAGCTCTGATCAGAAGACGGTGATGTAAATACAATATTCCCTAAAGCTATAAGGATTGATTTGGAATTTAGAAATTAATGATCTGCAACAATTATCTGCAGTTTCAGTATCTCAGTACTACATACCGCTTGCCGAGCTGGTTCTCCCCCTAAATGGATAATAGCTGCATCACAATAGGCTACCCTAAAATGCTGATGAAATCCACAGTTAGTTTTGTATTTTTAAGTCATAATATCAAATGAGTAGGAGAATTAGAACTGGGCACACAGCTGTTGCAGCAGTGCTAGGATGTTATTTTGTTTTCATAATTCATCAACTGTGGACATGTACATTTCATTGTCCAAAGAAATCATTAAACATCCCTTTTACATCTTGTCACCCTTACTATAGTCTACTCATTGCTTTGTAATATTAACTCAGGTGTTAATATTACTGATGATATAATCACTGTCTTCAATTATATTTCGCTGTGTTATAATCTGAAAACATGAACCATCTCACTTCGAACAGTCTTCTTCATAGCTCAGAAAAAGAATCATGTTAAGATCACCAATTACTGTCTTTTTCAGGGATGGAGACAAGGGTATAGTCTCATTGTAGCTGAGTTTACACAAGCAACCCAGTTCTGATGTTTTCCACTAATTTGTATTTTGACAAGTCACAGGTTTTTTTTCTAGTGTTTATCTAATTGGTCAAAAGACAAATTGATGCTGGTTGAAAGATGATAATTGGGCTGGTTGTGCAAAAGCAGCCTGTCATTCAGGATGGGTGAATTGGGTTCATGTCTTCATCAATCATAGTTAGAACTGGTAAAGACTGACCTCTGCCTGGCAGTGGTATGGATTCCAGATTTTTGATCTGTTTCCAGATTAGTTCAGAATCAGGAGCCTGAAAGGGAGTAAACATTTATTCCCCCAATTCTTCAAGATAAAAGGGCCTGATCAGGGATCTTTTGGCAGTTTGTATGAAGTACTTCTAAAGTTATAAAGGGCTATAATGGACGTATGACCGTGACAACCCCTCAATGCATATACCCTGTTACAACAGAGACTTTGTCATCTATTGGATTTAAAGAGCTGATGGTCTGGACTGTATGAAAAATGTGTAACATTTTCCCATGCATATATTTCATTCAGGGAAATGATGGGACTCTTAACAAAATCGCCTACAACATCTATTCTACATAGATTAGCTTTTATATGGACAGAAACACTATAATCTCACTTAGCTGACTGTAGATATACCTCCTTAGGCTTGTGATTGGTGTTTACACTATCCCCAAGAACTCCTCTGAGAGATGCAAATAGCAAAACATGGATTAACAGAAAAGACTGGGGGGCTATTAACAGTGCCTTTGGAAAGTATTCCGACCTATTGAATTTCTCTACTGTTTGAACATAATTATTCAGACTCTTTGTCCTTTGATCAACCTTGAGATATCACTAGAACTTCATTGGGGTCCACATATGGCAAATTCAGTTAATTGGATATGGTTACGAAAGGCCCAGACCTGTCTATACAAGGTCCCACGCTTCACAGTGCACGGCAGAGCAAAAGTCAAGCCACGAAGGAACTCTTTGTAGACCTCAGAGATAGAATTGTGTTAAAACAGATCTGGGGAAGGTTAGGAAAAACTTTCTGATTCATCAAAAGTTTCCATGAGCACAGTGGGCTCCATCATTGAGAAAAGGAAGGAGTTTGGAACCAGCAAGACCCTTCCTAGAGCTGGCCTGTCAGCCAAACTAATAACCAGGAGATGGGAAAACCTGCCAGAAGACCAACTATCTCTGCAGCACTCCATTAATAAGGCCTTCATTGTAGACTGGAAGCCACTCCAACCTAAAAGGAATATGTCATGGAAAAATATTATTTGGTTTTGACGAGACCAAGATCAAACTTTGGTCAAAATGCAACAGGGAGAAATTAAGGGTAGGATGGTACACAGGACCCCGGACTGGGATGAAGATTCATCTTTCAGCACAACAACATCCTGACACAGCTGGGAATAGTCTGTGAATGTCCTTGAGTGGCCCAGCGAAAGCACAGACTTTAACCCGATTGAACATCTGTGAGGAGACTAAGATAGCAGTTTCCTGACACTCCCCATACAATCTGACAGAGCTTGAAAGGATCTACAAGGATGGGAGACACTGCTCATATCCAAGTGTGCAACGCTGGTAGAGACATACCAAGAAGACTGAAAGCTGTGATCGCTGGCAAAGGTGCTTCTACAAAGTACTAAATAAAGGGTCTGAATGCTTATTTACATTATATATTTCAAATATTTCTAAAAACGTGTTTTCGCTTTGTCGTTATTGGGTACTGTGTATAGATTGATGGCATTTTTTTAGAGAAAATGACGGGTCTGAATACTTCCTGAAATCAGTCACTGTAGATACTACTGGTCATAATTTACTGGTCATAATTTAGAAATCAAGCACATATTCTACTGATTCTGGTTGTTCATATGTTATAGTATACTAGATAGACACTGTGAGGGTTATTTCTTTTAAAAGAATAAATAATTTGGATAACCAATAAAATGTGTGCGTTCATTCACTTCCAGTATGCGTTAATACCGTTCGAGTAAGCAACACGGTGCACCAAAGATGTACACTGCCCTACTGGCTTCTAGATGCTGTTTTACAACTGAGGTACGGAAGTAATGTTTTCCCACTGAAAAAAAATCAGCCAAGGCTGAATTCAAGCAATATTGACAAACATATTTAAAAAAAAAAATCCATTAAAAACTAAAGTAAAACTCAAGTCTAGACGACAACTCCCTTCAACTTCAACCACTGAATGCTTGCGATAACTCTGTTCTACTCGTCTGTGTTAAGCCTCGACCAGACCTACAGCGTCAATGCGCTGTGATTGGCTTGAAATGAAGTTAATTCATTTCAAATGGAACGCTGTGATTGGCTTGCGGCATTGCATTGCAGAAGCAGTTGGTGCACCTTTGGTCTTGTGTATGCGTTGGATATATCCAACGTATGCCTCAAATTGTATGCGTGAAGCAGGGCGGACGTAGTAGCAAACGGTGAATGTCGAACTTTTTTTAAATAAAATTGTCTTTTTTTAAAAAATAATTCACTAACTACAACATTGATAGTACATATTTCAGAAAATGTATTGTGCAAGCATATCACGTTTGACAGCCTATAATAATATAATCTCCCTATAAAATTGAAAGCTTGGAGGTTATTACAACACTAAACAGCCAAGATCGTATTGATCGGCTCATTCAACAATGAGACCAAATGCTGGGATCGCGAAAACAGGATGGGACTTCACCGACTGACTGAAAAGCTTCGGCTTTTAGGAGAAGAATTTCTTATCTACTTTCGTCTGGACCTAGGCCAATACAATAAACTGTTCCAGATGGTAGGACCACGGCCCAAAATGGACACCAAGTAGCGCGATTTCATTTGTCAAGTTGAATGACCGGTCATTTGTCTCCGGTAAGAAGAATGTAATTGATTTGCAGTGTTTAATACCGTAACTGGAATTAGGAACTAAACAATCTGAAGGGCTTGTAATAAAACCCATGTTATATAACCTGCTTTCACAAAATGTATTGCTTTTTCATGAGAAATCGGACTGATAGATGGATGAAAAGTTTATAAAGTCTAAAAACCATATGGTTATGTTAGCAAGCTGCTAGCTAGCCAACAATTGGTAGCCTACGTAGGTAGCTACTTGACACACAATATGCTCAGCGAAAATAATTCTCTCGATTTGATAAAAAGCAGCAAGCAACATCGGTAGAGAATCAATGCGTTCTGTGTAATTGCGTAGCTCCAGAAAATGTACACCATAGGCGTAATCGAGGTGTAAATAAGTTAGCGTCGTAACTTCACACCCCGCCCACGACCAGGTACCCCTGACTGCGGTGTGCAGTTCCCGGCGAGGATCAATGTGGGCGGAGTCAAACGTTTCCCCCGCCCTCATTTGATCCCGCCCACCGTTCATTTTGGAAGATATTAAGAAATATTACTTTAAGTGATACCTGCCAGATTATGTAACCTCTCGAGCGAAGGTTACGCTCTGGTCAAAACTGCTATTCGCTCACAGGAAATATAATTGCCACTCCAAATTCGCTCCATTCATTTTTTATTTAGTCATAGTTCAAACAAAATCTGTCAATTTTGTGATTATGTATGTCGAGTATTCGTTTTTATATAACTAAGCCATACAGTATTTTAATGAAGTCTAGCATGTTTTTAGCAACATGAAAGGATGAGGATACAAAGTAATCAAATAGTCTACAGATCTGTGTATTAGTTTTTTAACCAAAATGTATACACCCAAACAAGTACCACTATATTATTTGTTTCTTATTAATTTTATTGACAACGAAATAGCAAAGCATTTCCGATACACTATCGGCTGGCAAGAAAATCAGATTCTCAGAATTTTTAAACAACATTTTGCCTATAGAATGTGTAAAATTAACCTCAGGCTCAGGATGATGTTATGGTGCATGATGTATTTCTTATCATATCTGTACTTCTCTACCGCTGTAACCGCCGCTTCTTCTGTGTCCAGCGAGGATCGTTGCAGCTGTGTAAAGTACGAGCCGTCGCGTTTGTCCCTAAACTGGTTACGCACCTGATCATCCCTTATCACCCACTCGGTTTTAAATCTACGGTCCAAGACTGCAGCTGGGAAAAGATGCTTATCTTAAAAGTAACGCGTGTAACGAATAGAAACATTCTCGGCGAGCTTTGTGGAGTTTTGACTTCCTTACACTAGTAGAGGGGCGTGGCCACTGCGAAAGGTCGTACAACTTTAAATTCACGCATGCAACGCAGAGCGTTTTGCAATTGTCTCAGCAACGCAATGGTGCTGAGCTAGCGCAGCGGTTCATTAGAAATTAATGAACTTCCGGTCTACCAGAGCACACTGACGCTGCTGAAAAGACAACGCTTTGCATTTAGTTGGTTGGGATATCAGTCTGGTAAGTGAACTCAGTTCACTTTTCCCCTCAAGCTACATCAGGTGTTGAGAGGGCAGCTTTTGTAAATTGGACCGGCACTTAAATGGCAGTCAAAACAAGCATCCGATTTTGAAGTGATTAGGGCAAGTGCTTGGGCTTTTTTTGCGAATACAGTACTCCTTCAACGAGTTTGCTCTCAAAAACTCAATGCTAGCAAGAGCAGTATGAACACGAGTTGTGTTGTTTAAAAATGTATCCTTTTGGAATCTTAGCGTAAAAAAGTGTTGTTTCTGGAGTTAAACCTTTGCTTTCAATAAAGTGACGTAGAATGACAATGAGAATGCGATTGGTCCAGTCTTTTTGGACATGGGCGTTATGCATTCTCCCAGTTATTGACCCGACCGATGTCATTCACATCTAACTAATTGTGCTAATATCTGTCTACTCACCTGTTGTCGTTTTGGTAAGTGCATGTACATGCTGTCCGTTGTGTTCGGGTGAATATTTTGTTGAAGGGTATGACATTGCAATAAAAATAATGCCAAGACCTCCAGACATTTTAGAAAACGACATGTCAATCATAATTAACATGATGTAGACATTATCAACCGGTCACTTTCAGATGAAGGTTGGAATAATTGTGCTTAGCTAGCTAACAGTACTGTATTAACACTGACGACTCTTGGCGGACGTGTCTGAGAACAAGTTAATGGAGGAAGACTGATTTAAAATCTTGAAATGTGCGTCCCTGACAACCGCTTCGGTTCGGCCCACAAAAGTCAAGGGTAAAGGGAACCCTAATTTAAATTGATTAATGGTAGTGATAGTGTTGCGTTAACTTAAATACACTAAAATGTAATGTTTTCACAATTGTCTCTTTTTTTCTAATAACCAAGTTAATGCCTGACTTGTGGTGTGCACGCAATTAAGTCGCAGCTATTTGAATCAGTACAAAGCCATTATGGCAAAATATACAGGCAATAATAGAATAACTTGAATACGTGTATGTGCCACTGTATTGCACGAAAAGGGCTAGCTATGTAGCCATGTTCTGCCAGTTGAAAAATATTTGCAGCTGTGTCAGTGTGATTTTTGAGAGATGGAATTTGTTTATATTTAACCCGAATAGCTAATATGTTGTGCCTTGTTAGCCGAGCAGTACTTGATCGTGTTATCCATATTACCAGATCTCTTTTCAGTTGAAGGTCAATATCAGTGACACTGACGGTCAAAAGTTGGTTTGGTGTCGATTAAGTTTAGTGTATTTGCAATCTGCTATGCCACACAAAGCTAACCAGCTAACCCCACCATTCTCCCGATGGCTACAACTGGCTTCTCTTTGTTAGTTAAGAATATTACTAGGTCAGAACAAACGGTTACGTTATTCCCCCAAACAGAACTACTGCAGTACAGTACCTAACACATTTCAACGTTTTTGCACGTTATCTAGCTTCGACCAATCGAATTTACGTTTAAGGAATTTTTGCTATGCCTGTGAATAGCCGGAAGCAGGAAGACAGTCCCCCTTTTGGGAGGCGTAACCCTGAAAGTGAATACGTTTGAAATGTTTGCTCATTCCTAGAACGTCTTTCCAGCCTAGTGTCCTCATCTCTGTACATTAGTAATGCATACTGCATTTTCCCAGTGTAGTATTGTTTTGCAAAGTAAAACACTTGACGTTGACTTAATCTGCAGAATTCACTGATAAAAGATGATGATTACTTCACTCCGCTAGAATGACCAGGTCTCCCAACACCAGTCTCCAGCCAAGCGAACCTAGCGTCTTTTTGGACAGCATAGTGGACGTGTGCCGTTTCGACTAGCATCATGTCTTCCAGCCAGCAGAAAGCTCCTGCATTGCTGGAAACCTCAGCAGAGGGGAAGCGAACAGAGCTCAGAACAAATGAAGTACAAAAAAAATGCTGTAAGTATAATCTGTCTGTCAGCTCCGTATGTTCCAGCTCCCTTTCCTGTTAAATGCCATTGCCAGAACAATTATTTTTAGATATTGACTTTAGGCTTTCTCGTTTAGAATGTACAATATATGTAGTTTATTTACAGTGACAATATTATTGCACTAAATCCGTTAAGTCCACAGTAAGGTATTTGTCAGGAACTAGAGATATTTAAGATATTATACACTCACTCATCACCTTCACACAGATCTGCTGGCTGCTTGCTAACCACTAGATATTCATGCCAACAAGCTGGTTCTAGAAATGTGTATTTCATGCTTGATCTTGTTCAGCATAGCTAGTGTTTATTTACAATGGACTGGAGATGAGTGTTGACTGGCTTTGTTGAGTAACATACGACAGAATATAGACCCTAACCAACGCCATGCTTTATTTTTACATGTCTGTATTACAATAACTCCACCTGTGGACAGGCAGTTACTAAGCAGCTACTAGTGATAATTTATCAACGGAAATGTAGTTAAACTCAACCTATTTGCCTATTCTTTTGGACAATGTTAAGCTACTGTCATTTTTTTTGTAACTTATTATGCATTCTACTGACATTTAAAAGACAGTTATTCTGGTTGTTTGATCTTTCTCTGTCTGTGAACAGCATGGGCCTCTTACATGACCAACTCCCCCACTGTGATTGTAATGATTGGTCTTCCTGCCAGAGGGAAAACCTATATGTCCAAGAAGTTGACGCGCTACCTGAACTGGATAGGAGTGCCAACTAAGGGTTAGTAGTATATAGGCATCACTGTATGCACTATACAGTATTTTAAATGTATTCCGGGCCCATCCAACCAGAAGAAACATAGGCATAGACATCTTTCTCATTCTTCAGCTAACCATATTCAATCTTTACAAATACTAAGTTGCCATTTTATTGGTTACACTTATCTAATATGTAGTATTAGCATATGATGCGCATTCTACCCTTCAATGCTAAAGTATGCTGTGGTATTCAAATTATGATCAACTGCTTTGTTAAGGGGCCAAATGTTTGCCAAGAAAATATTTCTCACACCATTACACCACCACAACAACTAACCTGTATTGTTGACAAAAGTGAGCATGGGTTCTTGCAGTTTATTCCAAATTCGGACCCAACGGTCCGAATGTTACAGCAGAAACTAAGATTTGTCAGACTAGGCAAAGTTTTTCCAGTCTTCAGTCTTCCTGTTTTGGTGGTGATATTCCCACTGTAGCCTATCTTCCTGTTTTTAGCTGACCGGACTGGAAACCGGTGTGGTCTTCTGCTGCTGTTGCCTTTCTGCTTCAGTGTTCAGCGCAGTTTTGTTAACTCTCCATTCTCTGTAAACTCTACAGCAGTGGTATTCAAATGTGGCCCTGATTAAGGGGTGCAATGTAAAAGTCGAGTGGAACTGGCTTTGAGGGCCTGATTTGAATATCACTGCTTTAGAGACTGCAGTGTGTGAAAATTCAAGAATGTCAGCTCTTTCTGAGAACCACCTCGTCTGGTACCAACAATCATACCACAGTCATTCATTTAGATCACAGATCTTCACTATTCCAATGACTAAACCTCTTGACCACATCTCTGTGATTTATATACTGAGTTGCTGCCTGATAGTGGCCGCTGAATGTATATT
Source organism: Esox masquinongy (assembly GCA_016801175.1). NCBI lineage: Eukaryota > Metazoa > Chordata > Actinopteri > Esociformes > Esocidae > Esox > Esox masquinongy. The sequence continues at coordinate 78,039 of JACXGI010001533.1, forward strand.
CTAGACAGTGTAAACTAATTTCTTTGTATAGACCGGCTGTTGTTTCTTTTGTGTGTAAATATTTATGGTGAAATGTCATTTAACTGAAATGCTGTAGAACCAGTTTGTCTTTCTTCCACAGTTGGGTGACTCATCACAAAATTGGAAAAGAACAAACAATGATTGCCGTATATTCAGACGAGACTGACTCTTTAACGATGCAGGTTAAGGCCAAGATATCACAGTTCCAATTTCAATTAGTTGTCCTTCATTCATTATTGCACTAATGTTAAACATGTCAACAGTCCTTCTTCCTAAGGATGCCTTTATGGAAACAGCTTTGTGAACCTCCCCCTTCCGTCCCCACCCACACAAACACAAAATGATCATCGTCTAGTTTTGTGAGGAAGAGTCACCCACTACAGTAACACATCGCACCATGCTCTTCTGATTACAAAAACATGTAATCGGGGACTTGTGATGATGGCCCAGCGTTGTGTTGCAGTGTTCAACCTGGGGGTCTACAGGCGAGAGGCTGTGAAAGCCTACAAGTCTTATGACTTCTTCAGACATGACAACAAGGAGGCCATGAAAATCAGGAAGTGAGTGTCGGTCCTGTCTTGGTGTTTTTAGACCTGTAAGGGTGTTTTGATTACTTATTTTGTTTGTGTGTACCTTCCCTATTTTCTCCAACACCAGGCAAATGTTTTCTTTGTTAAACAAAAAAAAAAGCTTTTTTCATGCAGATCAAAAACTATTTCCATCCGTTGTGAATTGAATGGTAATCTAGCTATTATTGTGGGTCTTTTTTTACCTGGCTAATGGTGTTCTTTCAGGCAGTGTGCTCTGGTGGCTTTGCAGGATGTCAAAGCGTATCTGACTGAGGAGGGAGGCCAGATAGCTGTGAGTATCTACTCTTTGCTCTTTCTGCTGTTTGGAGCACTGGAACCAAAATATCGACATTAAACTAAAAAGACGGGCTTCGTTGTGAATTTGATATTTCCTTATTTCACATGTTGTGTTTTAGGTTTTTGATGCCACAAACACCACCAGAGAGAGGAGAGAATTAATACTTAGTTTTGCAAAGGAACATGCTTACAAGGTCTGTGTCACCTTCCTTGTTACAATGCTTAACTATAGAAACCATACTCAATGATTTTTGTCCAAATGTTTTGAAGGGTGTCCTAAGAGATTAATCTTTCTTTGTAGGTGTTTTTTGTAGAGTCATTGTGTGATGACCCTGATGTCATTGCTGCTAATATTATGGTAAATGTTTTAAAACATTTGGAACTAATTATAATATTCTACAATACTCTTAAAGGTATTTCTAAAGATTTATTGTCATGCACCTCTCTTTCACCTCCCCAGGATGTGAAGGTGTCCAGTCCAGACTACCCAGAGAGAAACCGAGAAAGTGTGATGGAAGATTTTCTAAAAAGAATAGAATGTTATAAAGTCACATATCAACCATTAGATCCAGATGAACACGATAGGTAAGACATTCTCTGTCTTTATGTTAATGACTTTTTTTTGTACTTGTTTTTCATGCCTGATTTGTGTTTCTTGATGATGGACATGGCTCATTGGATCAACTCCTTAGCAGGTTTGAGAGTTGACGATTGAGACACAAGTTCGTAGATGCACATCTTACTAAGCTATTCTGCTTGTCATCACACTGCTCATTGAACCAGGAAGTATTTGTACCTACTTGCTTGGAGGAGAGCGCAGTCTCTAACTAACAACCACATGGTGCTGAACTAATTTGCCCAGCCGTCTGCCGGCAATCAATGTTAGTATACTGCAACCAAGATTTCAGCTGTATAGCTAGGTAGTGATTTAAACCGCTGCGCAAATTGAGATCCACATGTTCAATGTTTCATAAAAGGGGTTTAATTTTTTCCAGTGATTCACAACCACGGTCCTCGAGTACTCCCAACTTGGGATGAACCAATGCTGTTTTGAGGCTGCTATGATCTCTGAATTTTTCTGCCTGATTTGCCGATCACAGTCCGATACTGATGTTTTTATTTGCCTGTATTTTTAGAAGGGTTTTAGGGTTTTGACTCTTGTGTTTTACTTTAGAGATCGGTCCTTCTGATTGGCCATTAGAAAGGAGAATCGGACGATCACCTGTTATAAGCAAATATTGTCCAACTTCAATCACTGGCTGATGGATTGATGCATCACTAACAGTCTGTTTTTGTGGCCCCTCCCTTCAATTTGTTGAGGGCCAGATAATTAGTTGATAAGTTAAATCGGGTGTGCTTGACCAGGGAAAACCTTACGCTTGAAAAGCTTTCAAGCTTATCCACTAGATGGAGACACTAGTTTTTATGGCCTGCTTTGTGGCCAGGTTGACTACGCAGTAAATAAAAAGGGTTCTCTGCAATGTGTTGTGCAATCGCTCTGACATTATGTAGTGACTAATATACATACATTTATTTAAATATAATGTTCTCTGGCCTTGTGCACGTGTGTGCATGCTCGTGCGCAGGAAACAAGTTACAATTCATCAAGTAACTTGAATAATTCTATTCATCATCACAGTGAAGACTGAGAACATTGAGGGTCTTGGTAAAAAAACAACAAGGAAGTCCAAAGTTTGGGAGCATTTCACATTCAAAGCACCAACTTGGTTGTCTGCTGCTACAGCAAAACTGCTTGCAGTTCACAGCAGCAATTTAGCGATGCTGAAACATTTGAAAAAGAACCATCCATTCCCTGATGCATCAGACACCAGAATGGGTGAGTTTTTTTGTTTACATTAGCCATGGGAGTTCGGCAGCCTTGATAATGCCGTCTCACGTTAGAAAGGACAGGGGATCTAACATGGGCCTGAGATTAGCAGTACAGAGACAACACCCCTGTACTTCATTGAATGTTCCCAGGAACACAGTGGGTGCCATCATTATAAAATTGAAGTTTGGAACTTCCAAGACTTATCCTAGAGCTTGCTGTTTGTTCAAACTAAGCAACCTGACAGGAATGGCCTTGGTCAGAGAGGTGACCAATAACCCAATGGCCAAAATGTAACTATTAGACTTGAATGCGAAGTGCTACATCTGGCGAAAAGTATGACTCATCACCTGTGTAATACCAACCTTTATGGTGTTTGGAGCATCATGCTAAAGAGGTTCTTCTCAGCAGCAGGGACTTGGGAGATTGGTCAAGATGGAGGGAAGACAAACAAAGCAAATTACAGAGGTCTGTGAAGAAAACCCCAGGAACTCAGACTGAGGTAACGATTCATCTTCCAGGACAACATTGACCCGACACACAAGCAGAGACAACGCTGGAGTGGCTTTGAGACAAGTCTGTGAATGTCCTAGATTGACCCTGACAAATCCTAGACTTGAACCCCATTGAATATCTCGGCGACACCTGAAGATTGCAGTTCGCTGGTCCTAATAGGCCAATCTTGAGAGGATCTACAAGGAAGTATGAGCGGCTCTGTCCAAATCCATGTGAAGCTAGTAGAGGCAAACCCAAGAAGGCTCGAAGCTGTGATTGCTGTCGAAGGCACTCCCACAAAGTACTGAGTAAAGGGACTGAATACTTATTTACATGAGAGATTTCAGTAAAAGACATACATTTCTAATGTTTGTCAGATTATCATTATGGGATATTGTATGTAGATACATGGCAAACAAAATACATTTAATTATATCACACACACACACACACACACACACACACACACACACACACACCTTTTTTTATGCTTTAATTGCATTATATATTTGCGTAACACACTATTGCTGCCTCCAAAGAAGAAAGTTGGAAGATTCTGTTACCTCCCAGACTAGTAGAGCCTGCCTGACCCCATCGCAGGTTCTCCCATCCAGACCTTTTCAGGTGGGGCTTTAGTAGAGCAGGTCAGGGACGATGCCAAAATAGAAGTAGAAGCGCTGTGGGAGATGTTAAAGGAGAATCCCTATAGCATGAGCTGGAGACAGAAGAGGAGGCTCCAGAAGGAAGGGCAACTCAAAGTCCTGCTTTGAGAGTAGATAGGCCACTGAAATGACCGCCAAAGCCCATTTTTCCCAACCGTCACCAAGATGCCACACCAGAGACAATGCGGTCTCCCAGCGGTGGTTTGTGTTCTGTTCTTTATTTTTGACACACCACCTTTAATAAAATGTCTTTCAGGGCCTTAAAACCCCTGTCTTCCCTTTTTTTCCCCTATTACAATATCTTTAATGTAAATTATTGTCAGAGAAATTGCCTTCCTCTCTGGAAAAAAAAAATACCAAAAATGCATTGCATTTCACCTGACATGCTGTTGGAACGTATCCTGTATCTCTTGCAAATTAAACTTGATGTAATTTTCCCCTTCTGACATAAACAATATATCGACTGAGGACGAGAACTGTAACTTAGTGATGTGTGCGAAAGGCCCATAGAATTAATTCCACATGATGTTGTTTTCAGTTAAGTTTAATTCAGTGCAAAATCTTGCGCAGTATGTATTAGACAGGGCAAAGTTGGAATGTTTTTCCCAGGCATAAAACAAATCATATGGTCAATTTGTCCCACAGATCACACATTTTACTCATGCTCTAAGCCAGTGGTACTGAACTCTTACCCTGTGAGGTACGGAACCTACTGGTTTTCCGCTTTACCTCATCAGTTACTGCAACCACCTGGTATCCCAGGCCTAAGTAAGTCCCTGATTAGAGGGTTTCAATAGGAACCCTCTAAAAATGGCATGGAACTGGCTTTGAGCTCCAGAGTTCAGTTTGAGGGCTCTAAGCTGTCAGATTATTGGCTATCCTTTTTACTACTCAAGTTCTTTATCAGTCTGCGGTGTTGTCCTTGAATAGCTATATTTGGAGTTTTCTGTGCTGCCCAGTTCTACCTAAAGTAAAGCAGATGTAGCGTTTGCTTCACTCAGCCCACCAACAGATTTTACTTACCGTGGGTGGTTTGGGGCAGTTATGTATCTCCTTGAAGGATCTGATGTTTGCTGATGTAGAAAGTATATAAATACACAGAGAATGTACAGATAACAGGGTGAGAGTGGGTGGTATCTTGTGCTTGGTTCAAATGTTATTTTTATATTCTAATGTATGTTTTTTGTATGCTTTTGTTTGTTTTAAGGGTGAGTTTGGGGGAGGGAGTTTTTTCCAGTAAGAAAATATGTATTTGTATATATTTAAATTCAATGTCCAATAAAATGAGAAAAATCCCAGATATACTCAGAATTTAGTATTCAAGAACTGTACAAAATACAATTTTATTTCAAACATAAGTTGTCTTAATAGCCTGCTGGAAAACTTTAGTATTATTGAGACTCAGTGACCTAGTCTTTTATAAACATCTGATAACTAATTGATTTCAACTGGGTTCTCTGACCAATTATGTAACTGCTTCACAGAGTTGATAGAATGGGGGATGGAGTGTTCCACCTCAAAATAAATTATTGGATACATTGATATGAGTGAGGGGGCGGGGTTCACGCCTTCTTACACACACATCAAATTTATTTTTCAGTCATATATATTTTATAATCTCCCAATGGTTTCCTTGGTATTGCTATTATTTTCCTGAAAGAATCTTACTGAGGTGGTAAAGTAGGTGGTGATGTAATAAGCATGTCGTTTTTAATGTCTGACCTGGCTGCCTTGTTTGATGTACAAACCTTGGCCGACTTATCAATGTTGCGTACAAACAGAAATGTTTGCAAACCATGTGTGCAATCGTTTCTAAGCAAAGTGTGGGATTTATCAATTTGTACTTATACTTGAGAATGTGCATACATTTAAACACGCCTCTGACCATGCGTGCGTACAGCACCTTGTGGTAGAAAAGTCAAACTGCTAATGAAATACCATCCACCAAATGGAGAAAGGATTGACATACCGGACCAAATCATAAACTATAAAGACAAAAGATAATACATTAATAGTTTATTCATGTATTGCTTTTATAGACACTCACACTAATAGTAGTTTTCTCAGGGTGCTATCGAATTCATAAACTTGAAACCATTTAAGCCTAATTGAATAGTTAAGTAAATTAGAAAGAGAATGGAATGTAAGGTTGGAGTCAATTTAGTTGAACCAGCTAAATAATATAAAAGGCAAGTTAATGTTATCAAGTTAATGTTGCTGGAAAGTTAATGGTGCCATTTCAGGTTTCGCTTGTGTTCTGCTAGTTTGACATCTGTTGATGGAGACACATGGCAAAATGTGAAAGATGGTGCACCCGGAGATTATGGAGCGATGCCTGTCACTGAAGCTTCAACCAAATGTTTTACAAGAATTAAAACTTCAATTAATTGATCTTTTCTTCTGGACGTGCAAGACAAAATAATGGTCAAAATCGATTTAATGTGCCTGCCCATCATTTTTATACATGACTTAAAGCGTGTGGAAATCTGGAAGGACCTGCTTTCAATAAAATGTTTGTCAATTTTTATGTTTCAATTATTGAGAATTTATGTTACTGATTAGAACATTTTAATGTTTATCCTTATGTGCTTAAGTGATTTGTCTGCAGCAGATCAATATGCTGTCAGGTCACTGATTCAGTTGATCTTGACCTTCATTCTTGCCTCTAATCCCTAGGGACCTGTCCTTAATTCAGGTCATCAACGTTGGCCGGAGCTTTCTGGTTAACAAGGTGCAGGACTACATTCAGAGCAAGATCGTATACTACCTCATGAACATCCATGTGCATTCCCACTCCATCTACTTGTGTCGGCATGGAGAGAGCAACCACAATGTGGAGGGACGCATTGGGGGCGATGCAATGCTGTCTGATCAAGGGAAAAAGGTACCTCAACTTTTCAGTACGGAAACTACCTTCTGCTATGTTGCCCTGTAGTCAAATCAGTCAAATATATTTTTATCAGGCCCTTTTGTTTACATCACCAGTTGTTACAAAGTGCTTGTACAAATACCAAGCCTAGAAACCTCAAAGAGCAAGCAACAATAAGAAATTGATGCACAATGGCTAGGAAAAACTCCCTAAAAAGGGGCTGGCCTCTGAGGGGTGGATAGTCTACTGGCTCTGTTGGGTGATATTATAGTACATTTCCTTTTTGGGTCACAAAATTCCAAAAATGTTGCAGCCTACTGATGATGTAAAAAAAAAAAACAACAACAAAAAACACACACACACACAGTTAGGTCTGGAAATAATTGGACACTGACACAAGTTTTATTTTGGTTGTTTACCAAAATATACTCACGTTACAGTTAAATACTGAATGTGGGCTTAAAGTGCAGTCTCCCAGCTTTAATTTCGTGGTATTCACATCCCGATTGGAGGAAGGGTTTAGAAATTACAGCTCTTTAATATGTAGCCCCCACTTTTTCAAGGGACCAAAAGTAATTGGACAGTTGATTCAAAAGCTGTTTCATAGACAGGTGTGGGCTATTCCTTTGTTATTACTTCATGAATTAAGCAGGTAAAAGGTCTGGAGTTGATTCCAGGTGTGGCATTCGCGTTTGGAAGCTGTTGCTGTGAACCCACAACATGCGGTCAAAGGAGTTCTCAACGCAAGTGGAACAGGCCATCCTTAGGCTGCAAAAAAAAATCCATTAGAGAGATAGCAGGAACATTAGGAGTGGCCAAATCAACAGTTTTGTACATTTGGAGAAAAAAAAGAACGCGCTGTTGAGCTCTGTAACACAAAAAGGACTGGACATCCACGAAAGACAACAGTGGTGGATGATCGTAGGATCCTTTCCATGGTAAAGAAAAAGCCCTTTAAAACATCCATCCAAGTGAAGAACACTTCAGGATGTAGGCATATAATTATCCAAGTCGACCATAAAGAGAAGACTTCACGAGATCAAAGTCTGGCCAATAAAACGAAAAGATTAAGATGGGGAAAAAAACTGTTAAGGTTATGATTTTGGAGTGTCCAATACCATTCATTCTTAAAAAAGCCTATTTAAGGGGTATTTCATTTCGCATGGTATACCTTGATTAGTTTCATCATGTCCTGTCCATTGATTGCATTAAGCCAACTCTTTCTCTATCCTGATCAAAATTATTTCCTATCCTGTTAATTAATTATCCAGATCAGGGAATTAATGTGCTAACCTAGGCTACATTGACTGAAATGATCAAGGGTGTAGTCTTGAGTATAGTGTTATTTATATTTTGTTACCGGTAAATGTTTTCCTGGATATCAAGAGATAAGCAAGACCAAGAGTTTAGTTTTAGGTGAAACAATTGACTAAATGTACATGTGGGAATGTCGGTCTCTTTGTTTCATTGTTGGAGAAAACAAAGGTAGGTGGCCATAGCATTTGGTGCCAGTCCTCTGTTTTCACACCTTTTGTAACAAAGATTCAACATTTTGGTCAAGAGTATATAAAGCCCCCTGTAGCCATAAGACTTGGAGCAACCCATTCTGCAGTTAGTGTATCATCTGATTCGGACATGCAATTGACTTGCTCCTGTGTAACCAAATAAATCGTCATAACCAACTGCTATTTACGCTTGAAGACTTCTGATTTTAAATCGTATTACTTTGAGGAATTTGTTGAGTTTCAACAGAATACAGACTCTGGACAGAGGAAGATTGGAAAAAAGAGTTATGAACAGACTAATCTAAGTTTGAGGTGTACAGATCGCAAAAAAAGAGCATTTGTCAGATGCAGACCTAATAAAAAGATGCTGGAGGAGTGCTTGACGTGATATGTCAAGCATGGTGGAGGCAAGGTGATGGTCTGGGGGTGCTTTGGAGGTGGTAAAGTGGGAGATTTGTACAGGGTGAAAGGGATCTTGAGGAAGGAAGGCTATCAATCCATTTCTCAAGGCCATGCCATATGTCAAGTTGGATGGCACTTGATGTGAGCCAGTTTCTTCCTACAACCTAGACAATTACTCAAAGCACAGCTCCAAATTATGCAAGAACTATTTATGGAAGAAACAGTCAGCCGGCGTTCTATCTATAATGGAGTGGCCAGCACAGTCACAGGATCTCAACCCTATCGAGCTGTTGTGGGAGCAGCCTGACCGTATGTTACGTAAGAAGTTCCGGTCAAGCCAATCCAACTTGTGGAAGGTGTTTCAGGAAAAATGGGGTGGAATCTCTTCAGATTACCGTGACAAATTGACAGCTAGAATGCCAAATGTCTACAAGGCTGTAATTGCTGCAAATGGAGGATTCTTTGACAAAAGCAATGTTTAAAGGACACATATCAATTAAAAATCATTATTTCTAACCTTGTCAGTGAATATAGCAAGCTGCCTTTAGCAAACAGCAGTTAGAACACCCAGATGGTGTTGTAGAGATTGCAAGGGATTTCAACCATTCAAATCTGAAAACTGTTTTTCCCAAATTCCACCAAAATGTCTCCTGCCCCACCAGAGGAGACTACACTAGACCATGTGTACACAAACATTCCGGAGGCTTACAAAGCCATTCTCCTCCCCCATCTGGGGCAATCTGACCATCTTTCACTATTTCTGTACTTACTCTTCATCAAACGTACTTCATCAAACGTGTAAAACCTGGCCAAGGTCTTTATCAACGTCTTTAACATGTCACTGGCCCAGGCGGTTGTCCCAACGTGCATCAAGACCACAATCATGGTGCCAGTGCCGAAGCAGTCGACCGTGTCTAGCCTGAATGACGTTCGACCGGTTGCACTTACCCCCACAATCATGAAGTGCTTCGAAAGATTAGTTCTGGCCCACCTTAAGTGCTGCCTCCCCCCAAAACTGGATCCCTACCAGTTTGCCTACCAGTCGAGCAGGTCTACAGAGGACGCCATCTCCGCAGCTATACACTCTGTCCTGACCCACCTGGACAAAACCAACACCTATGTGAGAATGCTATTCATAGACTTCAGCTCAGCATTCAACACGTTCATCCCCTCTAAGCTGGTAAACAAACTCCATGACCTGGGGATCCGCCCCTCTCTCTGCAACTGGTCTTTGGACTTCCTAACCAACAGACCACAGTCTGTCAGGTTAGACAACCTCAACTCCTCCACCCTGATCCTGAACACTGGTGTTCCACAAGGCTGCATGCTGAGCCCTCTCCTGTACTCCCTCTTCACCCACGACTGCGTTCCTGTACACAGTTCCAACACCATCGTCAAGTTTGCAGACACCAAGGTGGTAGGCCTGATTAGTGACAATGACGAGTCAGCCTACAGGGAAGAGGTCATGCGCCTGGCGGCATGGTGCGCTGACAACAACCTGGCCCTCAACGCAAAGAAAACCAAGGAGCTCGTGGTGGATTACAGGAAGTCTAAAGGTTGCAGCCTCACCCCAGTCCTCATCGATGGTACTGAGGTGGAGCGTGTGTCCAGCTTCAAATTCCTGGGTGTCCACATCTCCAAGGACCTCTCCTGGACCCTCAACACCTCAGCCCTGGTCAAAAAGGTGCAGCAGTGCCTGTACTTTTTGAGGAGACTGAAGAAAGCCCGCCTGTCCACCAAGATCCTTGTGAACTTCTACCGCTGCACAATCAAGAGCATTCTGACAAACTGCGGCACAGTGTGGTTTAGCAGCTGCTCCATAGCTGACCGGAAGGCCCTGCAACCGGTGGTGAAAAACGCCCAGCACATCACTGGTGCCCAGCTTCCTGCCATCTCAGACCTCCAGCGGAAGCGGTGTCTGCACAGGGCACGCGGGATCATCAGGGACCATTCACACCCATGCCACCAACTGTTTGCCCTCCTTCCATCAGGCAGGCAGGTCTCTTCAGTCCCAGACCAGCAGGCTCAGGAACAGTTTCTTCCAATCCACTGTAACCCTGCTGAACTCTGTGACCCAGTGAACTCTGTGACCCAGTGAACTCTGTGACCCAGTGAACTCTGTGACCCAGTGAACTCTGTGACCCATCACTTACCATACCCCCCCACCTCTCAGGGAGCTTGTTGCACTACTCCCTTGTACTACTCAGACTCTGCCTTGCTATGCCTGATAATGGAAGTTTTCAGTTGTTAAAGGTACGTACATTCGATTTGCCTCTTTGCACATGTAGAATTGCCATTGTGCCTGCATTTTTTTTTTTTTTTTTACAGTTGTTACACACGCATGTCTACCTCGGGACCTCATTGCTCACTGCTATCTCTGCATCTCAGGTGCACATGCTACCTTAATACATCACTCCTTCATTTGTCTTGTTTGCACATCTTGAATGCCATTTTTAAATTGCCATTTGTACCCAAACAACTATTATCCCAGTTGTAACATACACTATACCTCAGGGGTGGGCAATATTTTTCACTGGGGGGCCACACTGAAAATGCCAGAGTGCATCATGGGCCAGATTACTTTTTTAACCAACATGCCTAAAAAACACACAACATAGCTAACTCTGTTAACTTGCGTATTATATTTATGCATATTTATTTTCCATGCTACACCGTTTTCATAATCAAAGTTAATTTACTTTAACAATGTTTTTTTATTATTTTCTGTTAACAACTGTTATTATGGCTGGCAAAGGCCTAAAAAATCCCTTTTTAGGGTTATTACTCAACAGAAATGTTGCAACACATATTTGCCTTAAAACTTAACTTTCAACTCAACAGAGTAAGTTTATTACATAAGGTATAGTGTATAAAAGTTATATAGGTATAATAGTTATTAGGGCAGCCATAAGTCTATGAAATCACTTCTGAAGATTTTCACTCAAAGCAAATGTTGGTATAATTGCCGTCGTCTGACTTCATACAGTATATTTTTTGTACTACGTGCTTTTAACAACAGCTATTCCAGCAGCCCAGACCCAAGAAATCAACTTTTAGGGCTACTCACTCAATATGAACAGGAGAGCCTCGTATGGACGTTGACAAGTGAGGTGAAGTCAGGAGTCATTTCTGTTGAAGCAGTGTGCGGTTCTGTTGAAGCAGTGTGCGGTACTGCTGCAAGATATTCATCAGTGAGGCTGCATCTGCGCTTGGACTCGTTGAATTGTAGCATCGGGTGACAGTTTTTGTGTTTCTCCGCATGCTCGCTCTGGAAGTGCCTCTGCAAATTGTACTCTTTAAAAACTGCGACGTTAGCTTAACATATTAAGCAAGTTTCTTTACCTGTGACATCTACAAATAAATATTTTCCTGTCAATTCTTTTTTAAATACCCTGCCCTCGTTATCAACTTTTCTTAGGCTCATTTCCAGAGATTGCAAGCCATCAATTGCGTATAGTACGTACAAATGATAACTTCCACGCGTGGAATGTGGTGCTGGTCCCTACGTATCATAGCAACGCAAATACCTTGTTTCAACTTAAAGGTATTTTAAACAGACAGTATGATACTGCTGTACTTATTACTGGGAGTGCCACAGGACTTTTAATTTGAAAATAAATAAATATGCAGCAGTAAATAAACTAACGTAATCTGCGGACCTCGTCAGGTATTTTTTATTTTGTATTATT
>JACXGI010001534.1:0-55117 GCA_016801175.1 Esox masquinongy
TGTAAGCACATCAGCCCTGGACCTCAACCACAGACCACGTGTAAGCACATCAGCCCTGGATCTCAACACTCAGCTTCTTCCGAATGAATTCATAGAAACTTTAAAATGGCAGTAAAAAAATTACATCCAGAGTTAACCCAGAGTTCACTTCTACCAATCATGTCATATGATGCAAATTACAACTCACCCCAAGTAGGCAAGCGGCATGTGAGCAGATCATCAGAGGTCTAACTTGGCTGGTGTTCTAACAACTTGGTGAACTTTTGTGCACTTTCTGAGGAGTTTTTGAACTTTTCAATGACCTCACGCTCTGATAAACAACAACAGCAGCTTCACGTGAAATATTTTAAAGTTAATAATTTTCGTTTGACCACTAGATGTCGCCACTTATATTAACATCAGTGATTAAGAGACAGGTTGCATTCGCTTGCTCAGATGTTGCATCAATCAATCAATAAATCACATTGCCTTTATAAAGCCCTTTTTGCATCAGCAGTTGTCACGATTCCATTACAATGTGGTGAATTCCAAAATGGGGTCTCGGTTTAACTGCCACAGTAACCACCAATCTGCTATGGCCCAGTGGCATGAATACATCTTACTTCAAATTAACTGCGTGTAGGGGTTTGCTGCTCTCATTATAAGCGTCAAACTCAGTGTCCCAAAAATAATGAACCCCACATAACAGATGTCTTCAGATATCCTCACCCATCCTCACCTCACTGGTAAACAAATGTCACACTTTTGACCTCCATAAAATGTACTCAAAACTATTGACTATAACCACAAATATCAATAACTAGCAACACTGTGTTTAGAAACTGTATATTGACTTTGCTACAGTGTGATTTTGTGTCACAGTCGATGCCACTCAGGGCTCTGGGCCAGATGGTCGTTTTGCTGACCGCCATGGAAGAGCTCACTGTCCTGCCTGTCTCATTACTCTATGATCAGAGCTGAAGGCAATTATCAGCTAGGGGTAAATTCATTTTTGTACGTTTGCGCTACAAAATATTTAAGCAATAAGGCACGCGGGTTGTGTAGTATATGGGCAATACAACAACATAAGTATTTGGACAGTTGGCTTCATAATAATTTCTTGTTAGACTGGTGTGTTTGGTTGCATCAAGCATTCACTAGAGAGCTATCAATGTAATTGTTGGCATTACATTTGTTGTGTATTGCTGGTGTCTGACGACATGAGGACCAAATTGTTCATGCAAGTCAAGCTTGCCATCATGAGACAGATTATTCAGAATGAATTGATCAGAGACATCGCAAACATTATCTGTGCCAATGTCATACCCGTGGCACAGGTGTCATATAACATGGTGATCTGAGTTCATGGTTTGAAAAACAATGTTCATAATAGTATTGACTTCCAACTATGAGTTCAGGCTTTCCAACCTGATGATCACTGTTGTTTGTCCTCCATTTTCAGAGTTCTCAGTTGTACCATTCCCCATACTTCTTGTTCCTATTGGTGTGCCTAGTAGAGGGGCTCCCTCTCCTCCTTAAATCAGTCGTCGCTCAGTGCTCAACACGCCCATGATGGTATTTGGCTGTTTGTGTGCTAGCAATGCAAGCCTTATTTGCATGCAATTAACATATACTGTGATAATACATATCAACATTGAAAGAACTATTCTGGTGCAACGCATGAATCAGAAGCATACATCAACTGCACTTTGATGAAAGATTGGCAGAGGCTGTCAAACGATTTTCATGAATCTCTGACACAGCCAGAGGACTGGCCGCTCCTTTGAACCAGGCGCCATCTCTTTCCAAACCAATGTTGGCGTAACATCTGCATTACTTGCTCTTAAAGTTTCAGGCTGAGTATCTGTAGAAGTGAATTGTCTGTAGAGGTTTGTGCCAAGTGCTGATGTAAACAGGACTTAAAGTAGATTTTGATTGATTGATGACTGCATAATGGCAAAAAGGTTCCAGAACGAAACATTCCAAAACCTGGTGGTACTAAAACCCGTTCCTGCAGGATCCTGTTCAAAGTAGGCAGTTTTCTCCGCTTTTTTGCATGATTTCAAGTAACTTGCCGAATATATAAACTTCCCCTGCATGCTTTCTTAAGCAGATATTGCAACAGCGTCATTCACAACTAGACACTGGAATGTATCAGATATATACACAGTGAAATATGTCTCTCTCCCCACATACAGTGTGGCATATTGAAAGGGAACACGGTCTCACTTCATGAACTGAGAGCTCATTTAAATATCTTCACCAGCTGGGATGACACAGTTGTCGCCTCATGACTCCATGTTCTCTTGGTAGCGGAAGGAAGAGGGGGATCTGTGACAAATACTGTTTTCTTATTTCCCTTTTTTGTAGAAAGGGATGGGGCTAGGTTTATTCCTGTTACCTCCGTCCTCCTCCTCTGCTTATTTTTTTTGGAATCAGCGTCGCCGTAATAGAGCTGATTAATTGGCCCTGTCTTGCATTGTGGAGGGGGGGGCGATAGAGGCGCCTATTTTCTCTCCGGGGTGCCAAACCGCCTACCCTCAGTCCGCCCTGTGGATTCTCTGAGAGCTTCGAGAGAGCATCTTTCTCTGCCATACTCTAGGAATAGGAGTTTCATATAAATGCTAATCCAATTCAAGCTATTCAGTCATTCAGTCATTCATAGGCACTTTCCAATGCTGCAGTAGAAGAGAGAAAATAAAAAAGAAACAAAAAGTTGGTTTGGCCAGGACAAGGTGATTGACAGATATAGTACAGTTTGGTTTAATTGAAATGTTAGAGGCAGAAGGGAGACCAGAAATAGAGCTCGATGATGCAAGCCACTATGCAGGCAGGGAAAAGTAAAACACTTACTTTCATCCAGCTCATTATGTATTATTTATTTATTTGCTTTAATATCTAATGTATTGGAGAGGAAATGAGCACATGTGGGCTTAAACAGTAGAATGGGAAATTCAAAAGCACTTTGATATATCAATGGTAATTACCCTTCATCAGAGTTCCAACATTGTCCCCCATCAACACTCTGAGCACTACATGGTACCCATCCCTCTCTACCAGAGCACCCGCTGGCCTCGCAGTGATTCAGAATGAGCGATGATCTGATGCATCGATCACTGTGGAGCTGGGCTTTTCCAGTTAATGAAAAAACTGTTCAGACAGGGTGCACAGAGATGTCAGAGGAGAAACCTCCATCACTACTGACAATGAAAGAGAATGAGAGATGATTGGCTAGGTTTAACAATAGTTTAATTAGGATTAGAAAGTCTTGTCACTGGATTTGGGTTGGCTGTAATTATTTTTAATAATATTAACAGATGAAAATACAAATTGTCTACTGTCACGACATCAGTGGGTGTGTCTTGTAGAGTTGTGAGCGGAGACTTAAGAGGTCAAAGTACGCTTCCTGTTATCGACATAAGGAGCTACCTGGCTCACTCACTGTGTTAGTTAGCGCCTTACTAACTTAGCAACAGCATATAGTTAGCTATTGTTTGGTGGAACATGTTCAGTATTGTGGGCCACACGGGTTAGCAGCATCCCTAAACCTATTCCTCTTTGATTAATATAGTATTTGCTGGCTCACACACCTCGTTATCAAAATGAACATGTCAAAAAATGTTTTTTGTAAAATAATCAAAATCTGTAAAGGAATGTTGCATGAGTTAACTGTGGGTTAGCTCAAGTAATCTTTAGCTTAGTATTTCACTAGCACTAATGAAACCAGCCTGAAAAATAATGTTGTGATCATCTTTTGGAGCTCTGCCTAAGCAAGGGATTTGATTGTGTTAATATGTTGTGAGGAGTTCTTAATTTAAACTGGGTTCTACGTCTTTTAAACACAGTTTATCAATGTATTTTCCCCAGGTCTAATGCAGAGGATACTAAATAGAAAATGGATTAAAAAAGCATGCTAGCCAACTATCTACCCCTAATACTTTGACAGTGCAAGGTTACGCTTGCTCATGCCTATTTCCAAGCTTTGTCAAATCGATACATTTCCGTTGCAAATTAGAAAAGTTGAAAATGAAAGTAGAAAATGTTCAAGTTCAACTGAAATGCCCAACAGTTCTGTTTTAAGGCACAGCACTCTGTGTGTGTGAGTGTGTTTCACGCCACACTGTTCCATTAAGATACAGTCGCTCCCCTGTAGGGTAAGATGAAATGAGCAGTTTGATTGAAAGTTTACTATGGTCTCATCCCGTGTTTTGTGTAGCTTGTGGAAGGATGAGTTAATCTGTGAAGGAATTCCAGGCAAACATTTGTGTTCTATTTGCTGCATTGGAGAGGCTACTGGTGGGAAAAGATAAGGGTAGAATTAGAGATGCTTTTGACTATGTGGTAGCAATTTATGTCCACTGTATCTACATCCATAATTAATAAATCAACATGTTGTAACAGCTTTTGTTACATGTTAAAATGTGTTATTCATGCCCAGTAGTACATATGCTGACTTCTAAACACACAGGCTTTCTTACTTCTCTGTTGGTGTTATTTGCTCTCTACTGACAGAGAACTCCCAGACAGTGGCATTAGTGCCCGTATGTTATGTACAGTCTTGAAACGGGGAGACATTCATGGATCATCATCAAGCCTCCTGTTGTCCTCCATCAACAAAAATATTTAACAATCTTTTTCTTGCAGAAGCTCAGCCAGATTAATCCATCCAAGCCGCAACGTACAAATACATAAAGAAGAACTGGAAGAAGAGGGAAGGAAAGTTCCCTTTGGCAGTTGGGCTGTCAAAATGTGATATGCAGCTTATGGTCTTCTGCTAACCGAAGCCCCTTTCTGCTGTTCCTTCCCTCAAGTGACCCCAGTAACTGTACGCAGGCTGAGCACACCTCCCTAATGGACTACCACTCTGGAACTGTCTTGCCCGTCTTCCCGACCTCACACTTACAATGCATGTAATCTCCTTATAGTGGCATTCTCATGGAGATAAAACAGAAGAATTAAATCTCGTAGGGTTTAGAGTGAGGGTGGAAGGAGTTGCTTGTTGTTGGGGGTAATGTAGGAATGGGTAATGTAGGATGGTTTGATACCAGGAGGGGTAGGATATTGTCTGGCTGCTGCGATCTCTGGTTGGCTGTTAAAATGTGAATTACAGCTGCATTGCCTTAGCTCAGGTGAACGAGAAGACTGTCTGTGGGAGTCAAAATTCGCTTAACTTTCTGGTGCCCCCCATGCATCATCTGATTGGCATTAAATGCAACCTCCCCTGTGGCATGTCTGTATTTCCTCTCTGTACCCCTGTGTCTCATTACTTCTACATCAGAGATCCCATTCCCATCAGATTTATATGGCTTACAATGCCTAGGAGGCACATTTCAACACTCTCTCTTTATACTTTTATGGAAGCGAGGTAGCACATTTGAATGGATAGCTATCTTTCTATGTCCCTCTTTCAGTCTGTGTACCTATTTACACATTCAGTCGCTGGTAAAAGTCGACACACCCCTTCCACAGTCTTCACATTTTGTTGCCTTCAGCTTAAATCTATAAAGGGATAACACTGGATTTCCCAACAGATTTACACAACCTATTCCCCATTTTCAAAGTGTCCTGCTGAAAAATGCAATTGTAATTGTAAGGTTTCATACGAATGTGGCGTGTTTTTCCTCTATATTTTTTACATTTGCTTTGCTCCTTTCTTTTGATTCCAACATACCCCTCAGTCCCTGCTGATGACAGGTATTCCCATAATACCTGTTACCACAATACATTACAAATCAACAACATTGCATTACTCAACATTATCGGTCTGTATGATAGTGAAAACAATGCTATAAAAATCACCTCTCAATCCTCCATTCTGTTTGCAACAAGGCTGTTAAGTAACAATAAGACGTAATGGCAAATACATTAACTCCTTTGGCTTATATTAAAACCAAGGGGTGAAAAAAAATCTTAACCTCAGTAATTTCAAGAACTGGCAGCATCATTTTCTCAATAGGGTTGTCCTCAGCAAAAAACGGGGAGCTTGTCAGAATCAAAAGATACATAAAAGGAGCAAAGTTCTGGTAAAATTTGATCAATCAACCTCAATATTATTGGTTATGCCTCTACCAGCTTTATACACCTGGATTTGGGCAGTTTCTCCCTTTCTTCCTTGCTGATCCTCTCAAGGATTGGATGGGGAGCATCAGTGAATAGTGATCTTCTGGTCTTCCCAAAGATGTTCAATGGAGTTCAAGTCCAGGCTTTGGCTGGGCCACAAAAGGACATTAACAGACTTGTCCCGAAGCAACTCCAACATTGTTTTGTCTGTGTGCTTCGGGATGTTGTTGTCTTTACCCCAGTCGGGGGTGCGCTCTGGATCAGGTTTTCTTGAAGGGCCTCTCTGTCCCTGCCACCCCATGGCATGATGCTCCCGCCCCCATACTTCACCATAGGGATGGTTTTATCCAAGTAATGGGAGGTACTTTGTTTTTGCCACACGTAGATCTTATCATTGAGCCTTAATTGTTTGATTTTGGTTACATCAAAACAGATAATATTTTTCCTCCTGCAGCTTCTGTCCACCATAAAGGTTTGAATGACTATTAGAAGGACAACCATGTTGCAGACATGGTTGTCCTTCTAATAGGTTCTCCTATCGCTGCGGAGAAGCTCTGTTGGAGTGGCCATTGTGTTCTTGGTCACTTCCTTGACCAAAGCCTTTCTTGTCCGGTGGCTTTGCAGTCACTTAGCTGGATGAGTGCACACTGAAGCACATACGGCATGTGACATTCTGCAGTAATATCTCCATTTAACATAGGTCTGGGGAAACCAACTATCTGTTAGAGAACATGGGATTCGAGAGCAGTTCTCAAGGCTCCCCTATAGAGAGGGAACATGATGCTGTGTGCTGGACTGGCTCCTGAATCACAAGCTCTTATGTGGACGGATGTTACAGCGGTGCATAAAAGAGGGGGTGTTACTCACTGTCTGACCAGTGCTGTTATGGTCATCACTTACTTGCAATTACTGCTTACATTACTTTACAGTGACGTGTCTTCCTGTTTTTCCCATCATTTTTTTTCATGATTGCAACCTTTAAATAATTAAATACATTGGGAGTGTCAAAAGAGAATTGTTAATGGAATTCTGAGAAAGATGGAGAGGACATCCTGGTCCAAAAGTGCCATCATGAAGTCAAATGTGTGATGAATGCATGTATAATGTGTAATGGGAGATGGGAGTAATCTGTGTCCTTTGAATATACCAGTTATATCAATAGAAACGAGAGAACTGAAGCGCTAAATTACAATGTCTACCAATGCCATACTGCATTTGCATATGATAAGTCTGCCCTTGAGGAGAGATGTCCCATAATGCATCATGATCACTCCTAGCCTTTTAGGGGCCTCGAAGGAGAATTGCACTTTTTTCACCTTGACGCTAGATGATTTCTCACCCTCAAAGTGGTATACGAGCCAAGATAAATTGTAATCCATGGATTTCTTTTCTTTAAACAGACATTTACGAACTTAAACCACCAACCAAAAGTAACAGTGGTGACAGTACGGGGGTTGTGGACCCAAGTGCGGACACCGAGGCAGAGAGGAGATGACGTTCCAAAATGTTTAAGGGATTGGCAGTCTCGTAGCTGGCAGGCAGGCAGAGCTCAGACGATAGATCGGAAGACTCGAGGTACAGAGAAATTGGCTGGTTCGAGGTCGGGGACAGGCAATGGTTGTGATGGGTGATATGAATAGCAGAAGTACAGGAGGGCAGGCAGTCTCAGAGTCAGGTACAGAAGGGGATCGGTACTAGGAAGGCAAAGCAGAAACAGGTTAACGGGAACACAAGAAAGAAAAGGCTGGAAATGCATGAAAAGACAATACAATCTGGCAGCGGGCGAGCAGAAAATACAGGCATAAATAGACAAGGGAACATAGAAGACACCTGGTGGGGGGTTGGAGACAGCAAGACAGTTGAAACAAATCAGGGCGTGACAGGTGGAGTCTGTGCATGGTTCTTTTTCATTAAGCAAATAACTGTTGAACAAAATCAAAAGAAATCCAGTTGATTTATGAATTATGATTGCAGTTTCTCTTGGCCCACAGACTTACTTGAAGGTGAGGAACAATGAAATAAGAAAGAAGTTGAAATGCTCCTACAGATGTTTTTGCATATTCTAACACTTTGCGTGGAAAGACACTTCTACAGTTTTGAAGCAAATTTTCAGCAATTCTACACATTTAGTTGTGACTCAAAAGCCATGTTATCAGGGTATCTCAGTGTTAACAACATAAATGGGGCTGATGCATGTCTTCAGGCTTGGTTGGTTATTCCATCATGTTTACTACAAGGTTGCTGACCTGACTAATTGAGTGACTGTCAAGGACTGACGTAAAAAGAGAAAAACTGCTGATTCACACTACATTTTCAAATTGCAACTTGTTTTGTCAGTACATTGAGACAATGACAAAAGACAGTGCGTAACAGGCACTCTAATACCCTCTGATGTTACATAAGCCAGAGATTTTATCTTGTCAGCTTGGAGATTCAATCCATAAAACTTTCATTTAAGGAACCAATGCTCCAATAACTAGATTAAGACAGTTCATGTTCACCACTGAATATAGTAAATATCAATATAATTTGGCAATATAGTCAATATTTATTGAAACTTAACTTACTGGTTATAGGAATTCAAATATTTTATACTTGACATAAATCAGAATATCTCTTCAAAAAGAAATGCAGAGTCTTTATTTGTGTTTTCACATCTTGGACTGCTTGGAAACATTTATGGTTGATCAATCATTCAACTGATGTAAAAAAGAGCTCTTTTTATGGCATACTATCATCCATAGTGGTATGCTTAGTTTGGTATGGAACTTACACTTAAGACGGATTTAACTTAGATTTATGTGGACCATTGATATGCTCTAACGCATAATATGCACAAAGGTTTCGGCCCACCGTTTTCCCATATGCGATCATTCCTTTTTCAAAGATTCCACTTCTGTTTAATCTGACAATAATGAATAACCATGTACCA
Source organism: Esox masquinongy (assembly GCA_016801175.1). Taxonomy (NCBI): domain Eukaryota; kingdom Metazoa; phylum Chordata; class Actinopteri; order Esociformes; family Esocidae; genus Esox; species Esox masquinongy. The sequence continues at coordinate 8,972 of JACXGI010001534.1, forward strand.
TGTCTGTTTGAATAAGGAGTGGAAGCAAAAGTATGTCTGTTTCTCTGGTACAGTTTTTTTTTCATTATGATACATTACACTCCTTGCCTTAGGCTGTGTGTTTTACTAATTGTTTTATATTGGAAAAATTCATAGGGCTTGGTATCAGTGCCAACCTTGGTTCAGATGGTTGGCACTCTAAAACAGGCCTTATCTCTGTACAGACTTTAGAGAAGTGAAGAGGAGAGGCAGATTGTAGCCTGTCCATCTGTATGTGAGAGTGAGTTTCACAGTTCATTCCTGGTAAATGTGATAATGGGGAGAGGCATTTACAGGAAAATTGGCTTAACTCTCCTCTTGATAACGTGCTCTGTCTCTGTCTCTGTGCTGTCTGTCTAGAATGCCTTTTCCTCAGTGTGAATGGGGCAGCCAGTGGTGAAACAAAACACCCATTCAGGTTCACGTTTATACATGGCTGACCAGAATAAATCAACGTGTTGTCCAGAAACTTCACACGATTAAATGAAATAAACGAATGGATGTACACATTCATCTGCTTTTGCTGAAAGCTCTTGTAATCGCGGCAGTTGATTCTATACGGCCCCCTTGGTCCAGCCCAAACAGTTCCCACATACTGTATGACAAACGTTGACATGAGCGACCTCCCACACCCAGGAGATACAGGAGGTTCATACGACTCGCTGGTCCTCTGTTGCTCCACTGCTCTCCTGATGGAGTCAGATCGACATGCATTAAACATTAAGCAGCATGGAAAATTGGTCCATCCCAGGATGGGAACCACTCAACATGTGTTTTCTTGGTGTATTGAACGCTAATGAGGGGAGATACTGTCTGTATACCTGAACATGGATATGTGTGTACTTAAGGCTGAGTGATTTATGACTTGGGTATTGCCTGAGTGCTGTAGGGCCAGCTCTGTTCCGAGCAGGACAACAATAACAAATGGCATGTTTTATTACTCATGAGGTCCAGCATCAGAACCATACAAAACTTGTCAAACTGGTCTCTGTCTGTAGGGGGAGAAATAGAACGGGACAGAGCAGGACAATGCGCAGAGATGTATGGGGATCTCTATAGGGAAACAAATTGTTTTTGCATAGACATTGCCATCGAGGCCTTTCACCATTTTAAAGTTGTCAACCAAGTGGTGCATTCCTATTGGCTATGATTAATCAATCATTGTTCAGTTTCTTCTTCAAATTGTTTTGTCTGGTTTCAAAATGGCTGTAAGGTGTACCTGTGATATGTACTATAGTGGCTACAACAAATGTTTCATGACTGCATGTCATGGTCAATCATCAACATTTGCTTTGTACTTTTTTCAAACATTTAAAGAGTCAATTGGCACCAAGCGCAACAATAGCCCCTCCTGTTCTAGGCTTTGGGTCAATGAAAAAACTCTGGGGTTCTTGGCTTTGGGACTGTGAAGAGACCCCTGGTGTTCTAGACTTGGGGAATATGAAGAGACCCCTGGTGTTCTAGGCTTAGGGAATGTGAAGAGACCCCTGGTGTTCTAGACTTGGGGAATGTAAAGAGACCCCTGGTGTTCTAGGCTTGGGGAATATGAAGAGACCCCTGGTGTTCTAGGCTTGGGGAGAGTGAAGAGACCCCTGGTGTTCTAGGCTTGGGGAGAGTGAAGAGACCCCTGGTGTTCTAGGCTTGGGGAGAGTGAAGAGACCCCTGGTGTTCTAGGCTTGGGGAGAGTGAAGAGACCCCTGGTTTTCTAGGCTTGGGGACTGTGAAGAAACACTCGGCAATGTTATGGATTTGGGTATATATTTGTGTTGAAAACTCCAATGTTTGTGCCATACTAGACACACGACAACTGAATACTACAGCATAACCCTATGCTGCAATGCAAATGTAGCATTCCATTAGAAATGAACATACTTCTGGTGTAACAAAATGTAATCACACTGTAGGTGTGATCAAGGCATTTATGTTTATGGAGCAAACATGCACCATATAACCAAATGTAGAGATACAGTCGCTGGTTGAGTGTCTGTACGTAGCAACCAAGATTAAATAACAGCATTGGGGCTACTGCCAGAACAGCAGAATATTCGATTAAACCTTAATAGCGCTAAATTTAGCCTACATCATCATCAATTTTCTGTTTGGAAGGTCAATATGTGTGGCAAAGAGAGGCATAAAGACATATAGAGGAGAGGCATCAACAAAATTCCAATCCAACTCTATTTTTTATTCAGTAAGTTGGTGCACATGAGGTTAGTACAGTGGAAACACATGCAGTCAGCACTCAGCTAATATGCAAAATCCATATTATAATGTAGTATCCACATAAACCACTAGCTAACCAGCCAGCCATATGTCATGAGTTAAATAATTATAAATATTACTTCATGAAGTTATTTGAATTAAGCATTGAAGATAAATCACAATCTGTAGAAGAAATGCAACTGCTGTACATTGCAGATTTATACCAGTCACCTACATAAATGATCTACACAGATGATAGCCCAGTCTTGTTTCCCCATATCAATCATGTCAGGACTCCTGTAACTAGCACGTTTACAGTTTGTAATGATGACTGACTTTGTGGGAGAAACAAATAGGTCCATGCTCTGAAGAACTGTGTAACTGTGCACGGCCCTGACACACACAGACTCAAATATGTTCATGACTCTGTTCTGTTGCCAGTCACATACCAACCCAGCTGTCTCATGGCCCACGCGCACACTAGGGCTTTGACTACCGGTTGTGTTAGAGGACTAGGGTAATGAATGTATAGGGCTATGTGGGACTGATCACTGGGCGTTATGAATATGGGGCTGAGTGAGACAAATCACTGTAAGTAGTGAATTTAGGGCTGTGTCGTAACTAATCACTGGGAGTAATGAATATGGGGCTGTGTGGGACTAATCACTGGGTGTAATAAATATGAGGCTGTGTGGGACTAATCACTGGGACTAATGAATATGGGTCTGTGAGGGACTGATCACTGGGAGTAGTGAAAGTGGGGCTGTGTCGAAGCTAATCACTGGGAGTAATGAATATGGAGCTGTGTGGGACTAATCACTGGGAGTAATAAATATGGGCCTGTCTGGGACTAATCACTGGGACTAATGAATATGGGGCTGTGAGGGGCTGATCACTGGGAGTAGTGAAAGTGGGGCTGTGTCGAAACTAATCACTGGGAGTAATGAATATGGGGCTGTGTGGGACTGATCACTGGGAGTAGTGAATGTGGGGCTGTGTCAAAACAAATCCCTGGGAGTATTGAATATGGGGCTGTGTGGGAGTAATCTCTGGGAGTAATGAATATGGGGCTGTGTGGGACTAATCACTGGGAGCAATTAATATGGGGCTGTGTGGGACTAATCACTGGGAGTAATAAATATGGGGCTGTGTGGGACTTATCACTGGCAGTAATGAATATGGGGATGCGTGGGACTGATCACTTGGAGCAGTGAACGTGGGGCTGTGTCGAAATGAATCACTAAGAGTAATGAAAATGGGGCTATGTGGTACTGATTACTGGTAGTGCACACCAATTGCCATCAGTTATTTTTATGGTGTTTATCCCACTCATTCACTAATATGTCTGTGACGGCTCTGAAGAAAATTTCCATTATTTACTGCTTAATGTCAGTGCACCTCAAGAGAAACAGTTTTATATACAGAGGAACAACTAATACAGCTGTGTGTATTGCAGTTCTTTTTGTATAAGAAGTAATTTATTATTTAAATATCTATTTTCATTTCAAGAATTTGACATTTAGCACATCCATAGGAAAGCATAATGTGCACATAGAATGTTTTCATCATGAACTGTTAAATTTCTCTCCCTATCAGGGATTCTTTTGTTGGAGGGAACCGGCGAACAGACAAATCAAACCATTGAACCAAGCTTAGCCTTGAAATACATCTCAGTAATGCTTTTATTAACAAACTTTTATCCACAAAGATGCTGTAACGATAACATGGGCAATGTTCAGAATGTCTAGTGGAATTTGTAGAGCTGGATATGTCCATGCTGTGTTCACTTCCGTACACTTGAAATGGGGTTCATTGTCTTTCCTTTTCCCCGAGTTATTTAGACCTTTTATGCAGCTGTTTATTTAAGCTTTTTCCAGTGTCCATGATCATTGTTTCTCTCGATAGGCCTGTTTATTTGTGGCTCTCTGTAGGATCCCTTGTAACGTGTCCTTGTTACTCCATTTCTGATTACTTCACGCTTTGTTATTGAGCATGATTGTCAACAACGTCCTCATCGCCAGGGTAGTGGGACTGTAGTGGTGGTAACAGTGTATTCAGCAGGTGAGCATGCTTCATCAGCTGTGTGTACTACTGTCTCTTGGCCCAGATAATGTTTGATTAGGTGGCTACGTCTTTGAGCGTGAAATGGTAATGGGTATTAGGTAGGAAGCAGATTTTACTAACTAAACTAAGGTTCACCGTTGAGATCAACCGTTTTCATTTTTTTTTTTTTATAAATCTGATATCCGTGACAGTTGTATTTAAACATTTTTTTGTTTCTTGATTGGAACAGACAGTAAAAATCACTAGAATCATGAATGGTGACTTTAGCTGTCCCCTTGACATTAGCTCCGCTAGTTAATACTATAGCTGCTCCCTGTAGATGCTGCATACAGTAGCGATAAGCAACCGGAAAAGAGGGACACTGTGCCCGGGTGTTACTCATCCCAAGGGAATTCACTTTAACTAATTGGCATATCACTATTACACTATGACATCCAGATGGCTACCATATTCCAAGTTGCTTCTCTCTCACCCATCAAAATAAACAGAACTCTCTTTTAAATGTTTTAATTAGCACCCAGCTGGTGTTGCCAGCTAGACAGCACGACTAGCTAATTAACTAGTTAGCTTAGCTATCGGGAGGGAAGTCTATACGTCCAGAGTGAGGATGTGATGTCACTTCCACATTTGCTGCATCTATCTGTAACTCTGGGCTTGGGGACAGGGGTACCAAATAAGAAATGGGCACCGACAGGAGACGTGTGGCAACAACACAAACACAACAGCAAACCAAATTGAGTGCAATACAACATGAAGACAGATCTCTCAAATTGGCAGCAACACAACACGAGGACACAACCAGTTATGCGAAAGCATATAGTCTTGATTTATAGTCAACTTCATTCTTAATAGAAAAGTCTGCTACTTCAACCCATGCATACAGAATAATAAAGGTAGAGCTACGGACCACCACTACCATGGAGCCTCTCACTGTAATGACCTTCTAATGTTTTGTCTAGGAAGCCCATCTTCAGCATGTCTCATCTCAATTGCTGTCATACCCAGCCATGCACTTAGAATCTAGGGTGCTCTGTAATATGAGTTTAGTGCCATCATCCTGGATTACCACAGACTCAGATCCTCTCTTCCCCATGACAGATATTTCATGCTTGAATTTAAACAGATGCGGCTTGCTCTGTTTGAGAGAGAGATCTAAAGGCTTACGGTTCTTTAGAGCTGATTCAATGGCACACCAAACACCAGCTATTTAGAAAAATAAACAGCTCTCCTTTTTAAGGCTGACTGTTTGTGATGTGCAGGCAACAAACTACCTCATCCAACACAATGCAGAGTGCATCTCACTAGACGGTGACAGTGGAAGTGGTTAAAGTGCCAAATCCGAGGACACACCAACAGCTGAGGCCTTTCTAAACTACAGCTCAGTACTTCTCCCCTCACAATGGACACATTTTATTGTGTACTCTGGTGATCCTCGTGTCACATTGTGATTTTTTCGGGTTAGGTTGCTGCTTTTCCAGGCTAGGAAGGCCCGGACTGAGTGACCAGCTCACGGACACTCCCTCAACCCAGCACACACACGCACACACACACTCACCTCACGACAAGGCTTGTAACACACAGGTGCCAAATCAGAGCTCATTTGGTGCCACATGGAAGCCATTAACCTAGTGCTGTTGTTTTTGCCAGCCCTAATGGAGGTTAATGAAGCGCTGCTGCTGGATTGGGTGTTTTCTATCCTCAGCACAGTAATAGATAAATAGATACAGCAATAATTAGAAAGTAATGGTAGCTGGAATGACGTGATGTCTGTGACTCTCTCCTGCTAAAGCAGGAGATTTGATTTCTCAGGTTCTGAAACACCATTGTATTAGCAAATATTGTATATGTAACATTGGCAGCTACCCACTTTCACTTCTGTTGTCCCATACTGAATGAGAATTGCATATCTCTGTCATGTTTGATCCAAAAATATCTGAATTCTCTGATAAAGAATTAACACTTTTTTTATAGTGCCGTCTATTTACCTGGAAGATTAGGCAATTCATCTGAACATGAATTTATCAACTAAACCAAAGCACTGTGTAGTGGGCAGCAACGTTTGACTGCTTATCTTTCCAACCCTTCTTCAATGTTCTAGTTGAATAATTTTATGATATTCTTCCGGTTACTCCTATCCATTTGTTCAATGCATCTCTGTCCGCTTGGACAGCATTGCCTGTATATAAAAGGCATATTTTTGTTCAGTCTGTTAACTATGCTTTGTGCCAGATCAATGACTAAGGGCATTTGTGTTTGAACATAAACTAAAATCAAGTTACTGAGATGTCGTAGACACAATTCCCATCTGTGTGCCTTCAGTTTTTGTTATTTATGACGTTGTCAAAAGTAATTGTGTTTGTCTGATTTTTCTTTAACAACTGATGTACACTAATGGCAAAATGTTTACTTGCGGGCCCTTTTTGAAACATGCAGAATTTAAAAATGTAATTATAATTTACACTAACAGTAACACCAGGAATCTACAAACAATATGATCTGAATAACAGTAATAAAAACAGTGAAAAAAAACACAATGATAAACATGTGTGGGGGGGTACAAGGTGTGACACGAATGAGCACACACTCCATGGATCAGCATTGCACCAGCAACCCCAACAGAGAATGATGGGAGCTTCTGGAATCTTCCGGGGGCAGTTAGCAGGGCCAGCCCCGCCCCTACACACCCGCCTCCTATTGCGACCTTGTCTGGGGAGGTATTTGAGGGCTCCCAGGAAGCCTCTAGGGGACGAGGCCGTCAGAAGCAATGTGAAACCAGGAATGGCTGCAAGATTGAGGAGGAGCAGGAGGGGGGTTCCGGGAGATGAATGGTGCCGGGAGATGGATGGTGCTGGAGTAGCCCACAAAATTACTAACACCAGCACCTATTCCTCCCAAACCACCACCGGGAGGCTGCCCCAGAGACAAAGCCGCCTCCCCGTAAAAGGTGTTTGTCTTTTGAGTTTGATTTCTCCCTCGCCTCCTCCCCTCACTCTTCTGGTTTAGTTAATAAAACGCCCACCAGGGCCCAGAACACACCCTCTGTGTCCGTTCCCTGTATCTCTTCCCATACAAAGGTAATTTAGTTTATGTACATGGGGGTAGTAGCGGACAGTAGTAGTAGTTTTTGTAAGTGTGTTTGTGTGGCATCGGAATGCAGTCCATTTTATGTTTGTGCAGTGTACTAGGTACTTTATATGTGAGTCTGTGGAGACTAGTGTGTATATAATCTGGATAAGGAGGGGGAAGAAACGCCAGTCAAATGCAGATAGCTGGGTAGCCGTTTGATAGCCATTTGGCAGTCTTGCTCAACAGTCTTATGGCTCAGGGGTATATGATGTACACTGTCCAGTCAGTTGCAATAGCAATTATTGAAATAGAGCCATGGTTCTCAAACTGCTGTCCATGATCATGTAAAAGTTATTATTATTCAGTTTTTTTACATACCAAAAATAAAATATTACATCAGATTTTGGCAAAGGGATTCATGTAGTATGTCTGTATATTAAAATTCAATAGAAAATTAGTCAACTACATAGAGATTTTGGTATCCACAGTACTCTGCCAATCAAGTTATGAATGTAATATTTTTTCATGTCCCGATTCTTTTTTTTTTTTAAGCACACATTCCTTGTCATTTAAGTATAAAACTGGGCAAGGAACTCTGCTGTCCTAGCTTCAAGGGAACCTGGTTCCATCATCTGGGTGCCAGGACAGAGAAAAGCTTTGACGGGAGCTACCCTCCCATTTGAAGAGTAAGAGATCAGTGGCAGAAGGAATAGCTTTGGTATTGATCTAGTGTTTAAGCATTGCCTGATGGTTGGGAAGGGTAATTCCCTTTGCTGTTCTGTAGGCTGGCATCATGGTCTTGTAGTGGACGCAAGTTTCAAATGGAAGCCAGTGGAGTGTGCAGAGAAGAAGTGTGACATGGGAACTTGGAAAGGTTGAACACCAGGCAGGCCACAGAATTCTGGATATGCTGATATGCAGCAGAGGTTTGATGGCACAAGCAAGTGGACCTTGGCAGCTGAGCGAAAATGGAGGAAGAGAACATTTCAGAATGACCTAGCATTCTTCCAATCCAATCCATACCTGCTGCTAGAGTATCTACCATCTATCAGGCTTCTTCCTCTCACCCTAGGAAAAAAATGTCTACTTTCTCCTTGCTCCTTAACCATACATCCCCTCCTCCGCAATCTTCCCTCTCTGCAGGTGACTTTGTCATCCACTTTCAAAAGAAGGTTGACAATATCTGTACGTTCCTTGTGGCCCCACAGGTTGCTCACACCGAAATTGACCACTTTTTTGACAGATGATATCCTACACGTAGTGATGGCTAGCCGCCCAACATCATGTCTTCTCAAACCTATCCCCTCCTCCCTTCTCCAGACCATCTCTCCTCCTTCTCCCATTCCTCACCTCCCTCATCAGCTATTCGCTGACCACTGGCTGTGTCCTTCAAGAGGGCCAGAGTAGATCCCCTCTTAAAGAAACCAACACTTGACCCCTCTGTTGTAAAAACAACAGGCAGGTATACCCCCTGTCTTTCCTTTCCAAAACATGTGAGCGCACTGTCTCCACCCAACTCTCTTCATATCTCTCTCAGAACAATCTCCTCGGCCCTAAACAGTCAGGATTCAAAACAGGCCACTCTACTGAGACTGCTCTAACAGAAGCTCTTCGCACTCCCCAAGCTAACTCTCTCTTCTCTGCTCTCATAGTCCTTGATCTATCCGCTGCCTTTCAACACTGTGAACCATAGCATCCTACTTTGCACCCTCTCTTATCTGGGCATTTCAGGCTCTGCTCACTGTTGAAATGCTCACAACCTGGCAAAAAGCTCCAACCAGGTGATGTGGAGAGGATCGGTGTCTGCCGCACAGACTCTCACTAATGGTGTTCACCAAGGCTCGGTTTTTGGCCCTCTCTTCTCTCTACACACTGAGTCTCTTGGCTCTGTCATATCCACACATGGTCTTTCCTATCACTGCTATGCAAATGACACTCAGTTTTTTCTCCTTTCCCCCGTACAACACCCAGGTGACAACACGCATCTCTGCATGTCTAGCCGACATCTCCGCTTGGAAGTCGACCCACCACCTGATGTGTAACCTTGAAAAGACTGAACTGCTCTTCTTTCGCGGGGAAGGCCTGTCTGCCCCAGGACATGTCCATCATGTTCTCCACCCAGACTGCAAAGATCCTCTGCGTGACCCTCGGCTGGGCCTCGATCCTGTGGGTTCATGCTCTACGACATTCGTAGAGTGTGACCTTACCTCACTCAGGAAGCAGCACAGGTACTTGTCCAGGCACATGTCATCTCACATCTGGATAACTGCAACTCACTCGAGGTGCAAACAAACCCCTGCAACTCATTCAGACGATTTAGTGTTGACTAGTGAGAGGAAAGTGGCAACGTGTTTTCTAGTGTTAGAAACCTGAGAAGCGCAGGACCGTGGTCCTGTGGTCCAACACTCCCGGCTGTAGACACATGGATGGCTCCTGTCGGAGATCAGGGTTCAATACCCATCTCTACCCTTCACCTGTCTCCCTATCATTCCAACTGTGAATGAAAGCATTGAAACAAATAATTAAAATTTGTACGGAGAGTAAGTGTCCACTCTGCTTTAAAAAAATAAATATAAACTAGATAAAACATGAGAGGTGCCCTAAATATGAAAGGTGCCCTATATATTTTGCTCTGTATTTTTGCTGCCAGCTACCATGGTTTTCAAAAATATCTTTTAACCGCTTACCCTGGCAATGCTTGTAGTCCTCATCAAGTCGAGTGATAACCAGGTTGATTTTCAGAAGTTGTCATCGTAGAAAATGATGGCTGAGGAATTACTAACGAATGATGACTGACCGACCACTTGTTTACCCAGACAGACTAGACAAAAGCAGCATGTAAACCACTGGTGTTCTGACATGACTGTACCTCCCTCTAGCTCACCATAGCCAGCCCACTGACAGCCCACCAACATCCTCTGACAGGAGGGCATAATGAGGTTTTTAATTAGTCCTGGGCTTTGAGGGTCATTTCTGGGCCATCAGGTTAATAGATATCTGGTTGGGATGATGCGGAGCAGAGCTGGGGCGAGCCTGCAGAATTAGTCTGTCTATCTGACCCGTCACACACCTCGAACTGCAACATCCAGATGAACACCTCGTAACCCCTTTCTCTTATAATTTCACAGGCCAATAATTAGTATGTCATTCTTCTGGGATGTAATTATCATTTTTGATATGTGAATGTGTCCCTTTGATGTCTATACAATCTGTGTGACTTTGTGGGTCGGGGACCATGAGTAATGACAGGCTATCTGGTTATCTTACACCCGACCCCATAGTCCGCTGCACTGTTAGATCTCAGGTCTAATCAGGGAAGACAATTTGTCTTTTCAGGAGGGAAAAGGATAGAGAGGGAGAACTCATGCTCAAACCACAATGTCAACTTTCACTCTTATGCTGAAGACACAGCTCTATATTTCAATGAAACATGGAGAAGCCCCAAAATGAACTACTTTGGAAGCATGTGTTTTAGATATTAGGAAGTGGATGACGTATAACTTTTTGCTTTTAAACGCTTTTTAACAATGAACAAAGAGTTTTGTTGACAGATCTCACAGTGAACCTCGATAGTTGTATGGTTGTATCCCAAAAAACTATGAGAAACCTCGGTGTAACCCTTGACCCTGATCTCTCCTTTGAAGAACATATAAAATATATCTCAAGAGCTGCTTTTTTCCATCTTTGGAACATTGCAAAAATCAGATACTTTTTATCAAAAACTGATGCAGAAAAACGAATCCATGTTTTTGTTACGATTAGATGTAATTGTCCCCGGTTACCCTGATGAATCAATAAATTTGGCAACACTTTATTTTGAGGGTCTCAAAAGAGTGCCTGTATGTAGATGCTCTACAGATTGTCTGCTGACTATCTGCAACTTTTTAACTAACTATCTAGTACTAACCCTAACCATTACCTATATCCTAACCCTAACCTTCATTATATCCCTAACCTTAACCCTTACCCTAAAATGTATTCTAACCTTAACCTTAGCCAGCAGTTGTTTATCAACCAATAGTTTGTTTAAAGTTTGCTGATAGTTTTACGAACTATAGAACATGTACAGATGGAAATTGGGACTCAAAAATAAAGTGTAACCTAAACTGCAATTAGTGGTGAACACAGCTGCTAGAATCTTAACTAGAACTAAAAAAAATTGACACATTACTCCAGTATTAACCTCTCTACACTGACTGTCTGTTAAGGCTAGGGCTGATTTTAAAGTTTTATTGTTAACCTGTAAAGCAAAACGCTCTTACTTACCTCGCTGAATTGGTAATACATACCTACATGTAACCTAAGATCACAAGATGCAGGCCAAGGCTAGAATTTCTAAACAAACAGCCAGAGGCAGGTCTTTCTCCCATAGAGCTTCACTACTGTGGAATGATCTGCAGATTAAGGTTAGAGATGCAGACTCAGTGCAAACCTTTAAGTGTCTACTAAAGACTCCTCTCTTCAGCATGGTCAATGATTAAGTGTAGTCTGGCCCAGGGGTGTAAAGGTGAACGGAAAGGCTTGATACTGTCCACCCTTGCTGTCTTGACAGGCAGGCTCTCATCTCCGCTGGGATGCCCTCTCTCCAATGCCATTTGGGGGCAGAATCACTGGCTTACTGTTGTTTCTCCGTTGCTGTTGCCGTCCTCGTCCTCGTTACTGGACCTCCCTGTCTCAGCCCCAAGGTTTTACACTGCTATATTATTGTGCCAGGGGAGTAGGGTCAGTTCTCCTTCTCCATTGTAAATCCTTGTTAACGTAAGGAATGTGCTGTCAACATTTTCCTTGTCTCCTGCTCCGTTTAAACTTAGGAGGACATGAGGTCTTGGCCCACACCTCCGGAGTACCAGGCTCGAAAGACTCGTCGCTGTCCCTGTCCAAAGTCCTCCGTGTTGTACATCAAGCAGCTGACGATAACTGACAATATCAGCTGCCACTCCACTGAGCATTTCTCCCCCCTGATTGTCCCTGTCCTTGTCCATCTGGTCATACTCATGCTGAGTATCATGCCTGCGGTGCATTAGTCATATTACAGTGTAGTTTACTAACATTTCAAATACATTTAAAAGTAATCTTACTTCAAGGGTTAAGCACGGTGGACCAGAAGTGCAAAATACAACCACTAATACAAGTACACACCCCCAGTACAAATACTCCCCCCAATGCTGCAAAACATCACAACTAACACAATGACACACTCCCAATAGAAATACTCCTCCCAATAACGCACAACGTTACCACTAATATGATGATGCACTCCCAAGTCAATACAAGCCCCCTTCCCCAAATATGAACGCACCCCCCCAATATGAAAACATAAGCACTAATAAGATGACACACTCCCAATTCAATACAATACCCCATCCCGAAATATGAACTCACCCCCCCCCTAATACGAATTGGCAACATCAACTCACAATGAAAAGGGTAGGCACAAGACTCTGGTCGCTGATTGGATGCACAATCTGTTATTCTGGAAACAGGAAATGTTTTTATTGCTGCTATGGGAAGGAAGAAAAATTAGTGTAAACAATTCAACGAGTCACATAACTGAACCCATTTGCATTTATTATTATCAGGGACATTCATGAGGTCATCTTGATTATGTCGTCAACTTTTCACATGTTTAAATTAGTATGCGCACGCTTAAAACATCATTTTCTTTCTGCTCCTTTAAAATATGCAACTCTTTACCACAACCACCATGCAATTGTGTAAGTTTGCAATTGTGTGTGTTTGTTCAAATGATTGCCACATTAAGGACAATACATGTTCGTGACTCGTTATTTCACTTCTCTTTGCCTCATCTTTGAAACCGTAACTAAACAGCTAGCTGCTAGAGTGTCATTTTCCGTTCACTCTGAATAACAGACTGTGCATCCAATTAGTGAAAATTCCCATATAATAATCTAATATATGGCCATATACATTAAAAGACTTAACATATATTTTAATATACATGATCATATATGTTAATTACATATTTCAATCTGACATGTAATGGCCCAGTTGGCCAATACCATCAAAGCCTAAGGAAAGGGAAGAATCACGTTCTCTTTATACATTCCATGGAGTGGAGCAGGGAAAAGACACAGAAACAAAATATTATCATTGCAATTATAACTTACCATTTGACTTGTTTATTAATTTTGACCACCACAGACCAAACCAGAAGTGATAGCTAATTAGATTGAAACAGCTGTGCTTCTCAGAGCTGTGAGTTTTACTTGCTAAAACATTGTCTTGGAGGCAGATGAGGAGGGTGGGGCTACTCCAGCTCTAAAATAGCTCAATTTAAGTTTAACTCTAAAACAATTAGGGTAAGGTATGAATTGGTTATTGTTGGGGTTAGATTAAGGTTATGGTTAGTGTAAGGGTTAGAGTTTAGGGTATAGACAAGCACTAAACTTGGTCTGCTTAGAGAATTCCACCTGTTTCAAATGCAAGCCCTGCCCTCTCCATTGAGTCAATCCATCATATTAATTTCTCAGATCGGCCCCAAAGTTATGTATGACTGTGTGAAACACCAATGTGCAAAACTCTCATATATCACAGTAAGCGCTGAGGGAAGTCAATGAAACCCTTTTCTTTACCGTACAGTACTTGTACCTGTTAATTCAGAATTAGTACAAGTTACCCCAGAAATTACACATCCATATGGCTTCAGAGTTATTTCAGATATTGACCTAACATGGTTGCACTCACCGGCGTGGCTGTCAGGGGTGCAGGGGGTGCACCGGGGCTGCACCGGGGCTGCACCGGGGGCCCATGGTGGGTGGGGGGCCCGCGGTGGGTGGGGGCCCGCGGTGGGTGAGGGGCCGCAGTGGATGGGGGGCCCGTGCTTGGCCTCGATAATAAATATTATTGTGTGTGTTTATTTGGTATTGTGTTGTTCTCTGTGGTTATCACAGGCAGACGTCGGCTGTGAGGTTATTCTACGCCAGGATCGGCTTCACATGCATATATACCCAGAGTTGGGGAGTAACGGATTACAAGTAACGGATTACAGAAAAACAGTAACTGTAATCCGTTACGTTACCAACAAAAATATTGTAATCGGATTACAGATACTTTTGAAAAAAATGATGATTACTTTTGGATTACTTCAATTGAAAAAGAATAGGTGCGTGAAATAATTATGACACGTTGCATGTTTGAGTTAATTAATTAATGTTATAAAACATCGTTATTTGAACCAAAATATGAATTGTGCGCCTCAGTTGTGTGTGATCATCATGCGCGCAAAGGTGGACGCGCATAACCAGTTTAGTGACGGAGGAATCGCTAGTTTAAATTTCTCCGGTTTTGGTTGGTTGGATGGCTGGTAAAAACAGAGTATATCTTAGATAATATTAGCCGAGTCATATAAAATGTTATTTAGTTATCTACTCGACGCATAATTCTCAGAACAATGATAGGCAATAGACCTACCTGGTGTTAATATATTTTTCAATTTTCAAGGTTTATTTGTCAAATGCACCGAAACACATAGCCAGGACGAGTTGCACCGAAGAACTTTTACAGGAATTGTTTAATAGATTAGGCAGCTATTTGTTAGATAGCTGTAACATGGCGCTGCTTTCAAGATAAAACATTATATGGAATTTACCACGACATTTAAGGAGAAAAGGTGTCTTGGGAAGCACTCTGCCAAAGGATGATTATTTGCATTTGACGCGGCCACATCAACTCCTTAGAAACCCATTAACAATGGCACTGTAGCCTACACAACCCATAAGGTAAAATGCGAATTCCGTTTTTGGCCAGCTATGTAAACTCTAAAATTGATTGATCCCGCAAAAGATGTTCAGTTGGTTATAGGCTATTCCTATTTGTTTTCCAATGCCTCTTATTATGAAAGTAATCTAAAAGTAATTCAAAGTAATCAGATTGTTACTGAGTTTGAGTAATCAAAAAGTTACGTTACTGATTACAGATGTGGACAGGTAACTTGTAACTATAACGGATTACATTTAAAAAGTAACCTACCCAACCCTGTATATACCGCATCGTAATTTTTCGTCCCGGGGGGTGTAGGGGTTGGGTGCCAGTAAGGACAGCTTGCACCCCGGCCCGGTGTCATCACGCTGTGCCAGTGGTTGCACTAGTATCATTCTATCCCACATTCAATAGTCAGTTACCTGGATACATAGACAGAGGAGACCACGCCCTAAACAGTATCTTTGGGTTGTGGCCATAAATGGCTTCGCCCTACAGCTGTACCTGTTGGCAGGCAATGAGTTCTGAGTGAATATCTGAATATTGTGGAGTTGTCTGTCCAATCTTGTTTGCTGTTGTTAAATAGGTTGGGATTAGTATGTGGGAGTATACACTTTCCTTTGTTAGGGTCTGGATAATAAAGCCTAAACTCACAGTGTTTATGTCGTCTCATGACAGAATTCAGATCAATAGACGAGAAGAGGAAGGAACACACATGCAAACAGAACACAGAAATGGAAAGCAAGGTTGGTGAACACTGCGGGGACTGAACCACAGCCTTTAGACAGTGCCTGCGCCGTGGCTGGCCCAAGCCTACACTCATAATGGCCGCGCATCCATGTGATACCCCCCTTTGAAAAGAGATCAGAAGCACCATGCATAGCCAGCTGACAGTCAACTTCTCACAGACTGCTCATAAAAAACACATTCTGCGATGGACCGGCACTGATTTATTTAAATAACACTATTTTCTTTTTTGTTGGTAAACTCATTAGATCCAAACTGTTTTTTTATAGTCCATACACCTTATGGCTATTATCAAGCTGACATTTAGACATGCAGAGACTACGACTGAGGTAACATCAGGTCAGTGTTTACTCAGTATCAAAGTCATTACTTATTAACTGAACCCAACCTTTTAAAATCAGACTATGAAGTTAACAAAGATTAGGAAAGATGTAAAGATAATAGGACACTGTGACGACTCTTGGTAATGGATTAGCACTTCCTCCCACCCTGTAAAAGCACAAAGTATCCTCTCTGACTTAGACCATAAGACCCTGTATAGAAAGGCTGCAGTGTACAGTACATTCACAAGGTATTCAGAACCCCATTCACTTTCTCCACATATACTTAACTTATAACTGATCAAAACTTTTTTGCCATCAATCTACACACAATATCCCATAATGGTCAAGTGAAAGAACACTTTTTTAGTAACGTGGCAGTTGAAAATAAAAAATTAAATATGTCATTTTCATAATTATGCAGACCCTGTATACTCTGTAGAAGTACTTTTCACAGCATTCACAGCTTTGAGTCTTCTTGGCCTCTGCCAGCTTTGCACACCTGGATTCGGTTTCTCCCATTTTCCTTATAGGCAAGATCTGTCACATTGAAAGGGGAGCCTCGGTGAACTGCCATCTTCAGGTCTCCCCACAGATGTCCAATGGGGTTCAAATCCTGGTTTGGGTCACACCAGCGTTCTCTCAGTTCTGTACTTTGGGTCATTGTCATGCTGAAAGATGAGTATTCGTCCCAGTCTGAGTTCCTGTGCCCTCTAGATTATTCGTTTTCAAGGTCTTCTGTATTAATCTCTGTTAATTTTTCCGTCAATCCTGACAAGTCTCCCAATCCCAGCCACTACACAGCATCTCCATACCAATTCATTAGTTTTCAATAAATGGCGCAGATTTCTTAAAATGTGCCTCAGTTTTGTGACCTACTGTCTCAACCAGAGTGGTTGAAATCTCTTAGCCTCGTCATGTATTGTTTTCCAAGCCAAGTCCTTAGTTTTGTCAAGGTATTACTTATGTTACATATTGTATGTGTTAAGTCCTTTGGTAAGCTATTTTGCCTGCATATTGTATCTGTCTTGTTGCATCCTACCCTGACATGAAGTTTATTACACAACAACATGTGGAAAAAGTGAAGGGGTCTAAATACTCCGAAGGTGCTGTTTGTATTTTTCTCCTTTCTTATTTTTGGCGTTAACCCAATACCACTTTTATTAAATTTATCTGATATCTACATTTGTCATGAATGTGACATTTCTAACTATGCATCCTTGATGAGTCTTTTAAAATGCTTTGCAAAATTACTGCGGATTACATTTCTTTCCACATGAGTGGATTTTAATTGACTGTATTGGGCTGTGAACGCCTACTGTATACTGTATGTAGCACCTAAAATACTGACAGCACACTGACGTCACACACAAATGGATCCCCTGTGTTATACAGGCAGAATAGATCACTCTCATTGCTTTAACTATGGGTGATTATCTCACTGCATGGAAAATCCCAAAGGGCCCTGAGAGAGTACTCTCTTTGTTTTGGGCTTTTTTTATTCTATTGAATGCAATTAGTGCTGTCTGTCTTTCCTTGGGCTGTTTGTTCTTCTGAACACTAGATAGATTATATATATTACACCGCTCCAATTTGATGAATTAAACATGCTGTTTATTGCAAGTTAATTTTTTTAATATTTTGCATTGACATCTGTGTTTTTTCATGTAGATTTATTTGTTGATTGGTATTATGCTACACAATTGTAAATAACATCTAAATAATACATTTTTACTCAAACGTGGTAGTTATTCTGAATGCAGGTTTCAGATAGGTATCCTCACCCTCACGAAATTCAAATACGAATAACACATCACTTAAAGCCTGTTTAACGTGAGTTGCAGGCTTGATGTGAGTTTCAGACAACTGTTAAGGTCTACTGTAGGTCAGCTCTTGAAGAAAGGCCTTATTAGTTTTATGTCATGTAGCAGACATTGTTAAGCAGAGCGACTTACAGCAGTGAGTGAATACTTTTTGCAAAGATTATCCATAATTATTTATTAATATGATGCCATGTACTGTATTCTTTGCATTGTTATAAAGAATTCAGTTTTATACAGATACTAATTTAAATAAAGTAGAAAACTTTGTCCCCACAATGTCCCCACATTATTATGTATTAAACTGTTCTATAGATTATTTTAAATGATTACCTATTCAGTATGTTCAGAGGAGGCATTGATGGAACAACAGCAAAAAATGTCTCGTTATCATGTTTTATTTGAACAGCAGTGTATTTGTTGCCATGTACATGTTGCTGGTGGGTATCTTATCTGGAAAATATCCGTAGGAAAGATTTCCTAACTTAAAATAACAGAAATATTATAACCACCATGTGCAGTTGAAACAGTTAGGACCTTACACACGATTGAGATAAAATGGAGAAAAACACCTTTCAGCAGCTCCATCCCTGGCAGTTGTTTTGAGATGTGCTTAAAGGTCTGATCAGTAATGGGATGTTTCAGGAGAGGGTCAGCAGCTGATCCTCCACTAAAAGCCTGACTTCATGAATCCCAGACAAGGAACCCGTGGCAGGCTAAAAAGAGGTTGTTTGGGGATCGCAGTGTTTTGGTAGATTTAAAAGGGTGTTTTCGCTGCAACTCCCTGGGCTGGACAGATTGGAGTGGCCGGGTTATAAAACTCCATCCATTTGAAATGGCGTCTTCCTCCAGAGGTGCCGAAGTTTCTATCTATCTGCACTAACCTCCTCCCCGAAGCTCAGTATGCCCTCCCGGCCTGACCTTACACTAGAGACTTACATGATATTTGGAGCAGTGAAATATACTTCGTCAAGTTGTAACTGTGTGAAAATAAGACGCCTTACACTCACTTTGGGGCGGTGGTTTTTTTGTTGGTTACCTCTTATCGCCTCGTTTCACCAGAACTCCCAAGACCGCGTGGGCTTGACTTTCAGATCATAATTTACTGACTTGAATTCATCTTAATATAACTAGATGGGACAACTACACAGCACAGTACTTGTAAGTCCATTTTAAACAATGAAGTAGCTATAACCAACTCAGTGAAAGAAAGAGTGTTAGCATTAGACTAAACCACATATTGGTGACATAAATCCTCTATGCAGCTCCAACACATTAGTTTGTGACTGAAATTGAAGAGGAATCAAAAATGAACTAAACCACAATATGACACATGAACAACCTCTGGAGTGTGAAAGCTTAGCTCAGAAAGACGAGAGCCATTTTGAATGCATTAATTAATTTTGTCCCCATTTGAACGTGATCCTAGTTTAAATGTTGTGATCAGTGAGCAGCAGAGAAATCAAAGGGGCTGAGGCTGGCACTTGAATGCTCTGTCATCTCGTTCCTGAGGGGAAGACAAGCACAGGGTTACAGAAGGAAAGGCAGAGGAGATGAAGTAAAACGTGCTTTTCATACCCAGCTGATGAAAGTGTCTAAGGTAATGAGTGTGGAGCGTTGCCTTTTCACAGTGAATGGGGAAAACACAGAAAAAGCAGAAAGAGCATGGTGCCGGTTTAATCTCCCCTCATCATCTCGGCTCCCGTTCTCCTGGCAACGTTTTAAATGGCTCGTCTCGCTGGAGCTCATGTCTCTCCATACCCCCGCTCCGTTCCGCATGGACATCAGAACATGTCAAACCGCATGAGGAGAAAAAAAACACATCAAACCCAGAGATCGAAGCGATTTGCCGCCTCCTTCTGTCTGCAGAGGCTTTTAAGTCTGGACAGTGTTTCCCTGAAAGCACCGCAATATCGGCCGAAGGCTAGGGACCAACCACTGAACCTAGTTCAGCAAGGCCACAGCACCGTCTCAGCCACTTAGAAAATCAGTCTAGTAACTCAGGGAGGAATAGAGGGACAACTGTGCCTCTGCCACCCATTCTACTAATACTAATTCTACCAACACTGTTATTAGTCTTTCATGAGAAGTGCTGGTTGTTTCAGGCAGGATGCCTGCCTACTTAAAGCTTTGGCAAAACCAAATAACTCTGGATTCAACTGTCAAACTTAATCCCTGGTGTTCCCTCTGCTCTGCCTGATACCACAGCGAATGGCGTCCCTGTGAAGGCAGAGTGAAGGAACATATCGCTGCAAAGGCTACAATAATGCCGCCACCGCATTTCCTCTGGACTGCATCGACACCTCCTTGCCCGACGAGAGCTGCGTCCGCCACTCCAGTGATAGTCCGGCTGAGCATGATGTAAACTTTGTTTGCTTCTCTCTCAGAGAGATGGAGAAGTGAAAGGGAGGCAGATATCGATGAAACGTTTTCTTTATCAGTCCACTTAACAGCGGAGCTGTATGATAAATCAAGGTGGCTGGCCTTTGGATTGCCAGTGTTACACACAGACAGCCTGAGGAACGCTAACCCAGAATGACCGATCAGAACGTGGGTTCTGCCAAACCAAGTTAGTGCTCAGTCTCTCCATGACAGCTACGCTGGACACTACAGGATACTGGCTGGGATCGTGTGGGTGGTGCTGTGTCGATGGGCCTGTAAATTACCAGTGTTACTGTAGATAGTGACATTGGCCTGAGACAGGGACCTCGTTTATCAAGGGTGTGTAGAAGCCACACTAAATGTGTACTGACGAATGGAATGTCGAAGGGTCGTACGTATAGAAGAAGTGTGATTTATCCAACGATCCTACAACTTTTTTATGGACACGGGTAAGAGATCACCATTGATGAACACCTTGTTCTGAGCCTCAATGCTCATGCACAACCTTGGCTATTTGCATTTAGACATACTGCTAATTACCTATGTATGGTCAAAATCATCCCTTTAAACCAGTGGGAAATAACATGCCATACATGTAATATAAACACAACCCACAAATAAAAAAGACACATCTGATATGGAGGTATGGGTATCATGCTGAGTGCATGCCAAAGTCATTTATTTGACTCGCTCCATTGACCAGTAAACATTTTCAAAAGAGAGGACAATTAGTATAAGTGTCATTAGGAAAAGTGTCAATTAGGGCAAGTGTCTTTAGCATTCATAAAGACACTATTCTCCAAACCGTTATTAAGAAACCCAGAAATCTAAAATAAACAAACTCTTTGAGTCCAACCTATTGAGCAATGGTGTATTGAAAGTGTAGGAAACTGTGTGCTTTGTGGGCATTTATCACCTCGCTCATTCTATATCAGATAAGGTCCATGTGGAAAGTGCCGGTTGCACTAACCCGAGGAGGCATTTATTATCTTTGTCTCTCTAAAATACATTTGACGCCAAAACAATGTCTGTGGAGCCACTGTACTTCCTGCAAAACAGTTCTATCTGTCTCTAAAATGGCCTCTCTGGAATGCAGTCTATGCAAGTTTTCCATCTTCTATCTTAGCTTTTGATAAAAATTAAACAATGTTTTTACACTAAAATGTAACAAATTAATATCCATTGCAAAGCTATACTTCTCACCGACAAACCAACATTACATCAACATTACAACATTTGTGACAAATGCAGTAAGGACAGTTTGTTCCCTTCAGCGTTGAAGGTTGAGTATTCTGTAGTATCAAGTAGGGCCTAGATTTGTGCATTAATATACTGTATATATACTGCCATGTTTCCCTAAAGCTAGACAGACTGTAACGCCAGCTCTAATCCATCTAAAATTAAATGCATTCTTCAATTAATTAAAGTAAACAGACAGTTTATGGTATTTATATAGAATCTATCAATCAACAGTCTTTTTTTACAGAAGGGGGAAAGAATAACCGCAGGTGTCCATCTGTTGATTTGTTTGTCTGTCTGTCGGTCTCTCTGTGTTTTTGTGTGTGTGCGTACAGGAGCAAGGAGACGTTAAAAGCCCTCCGCTCAATTGGTAGGCTGAAAATAAAAATCACTTAACGTCACGCGTGTTAACTCATCTTCAATTAGATGGCTGCCACACATTCTGAAGAGCCTGTAATTGTGAAAGCAGTTAAGCAGTGAGTGTCATCGTGGAGCATCAACATTATTATGAAATATGAATGCATAGAGGGGAGGCACGATTTCCACGAAGCCAAGCTGCAGCAGCACAGTCTTCTGTCTCCTGCCCTGTAACGGGGGATTAAGTCTTCAACACGACACGCGCAGCCCGCTGAACCTCTCCCCATGCAAGCCATTGCCTCATCACTCAGCTCATCTTCTTTTAATAGTGCCAATCAGGCTCTGCACTCTGATGGCATAACATCGCAATCACTGTAAAGTAGTAATGCGACGGGCGCATCTCCTAACCCAGACACATCACTGAGAAACGCCCTGGAATACTGAGAGGACACTGGTTACCGTTAGACCGTCGCAAACATTGCGCTCGGTGAATACAAGTCCTCCCACATTGTTCTCCCGGCTTTGGCGTTATAAGGGATTCCTGCCGGTTTCGCAGTGACCAAGTCATTGTATTTCTATTCACCAATTAACAGTTTTTCTGAAGTTCAGCAATGTCACAAAAGATTGTATATTTTGTCAAACGTGACATTAACGGCTAGTTGAGGCAGCCAGTCGTGCTTCATATGAAACTGAAGGAAACAGGGATGCTGTCCACTAGTGAAGCACACACAAAGTTGAATATCCTCCATACAAGCTAGCGAGCAAAGATTATTATGAGACTTTACAAAGCTCCTGCCCCCATCTTCATTGGTGACTTCCCTCAGCTCCGACTGCTGTACGACATGCTGATGTACAGACTATTTCCTGGTAATAGCAGTGCTCGCTTGGGGCCAGCGAGTCTACAACTTCATAGAAAATGACAAATGCAAAGCAAGCTGTTCCTGTCAGAAGATGAGGCTAGCTAGACCTGAGGCGAAAGCTAGGAGTGAGAAATGGAACAAATCTATAGAAAACAAGACAAAGCAACGGCAACTACTGCCGCTTGAGGTAATGGGTCTACAAGGTCTTATGTCAGTGAGCCTAGAGAGCACAGGCTCAGTGTTTCTTCAGGTGATGTCCGAAAAAATTCTCGGATTGCTTTTTAGGTCGCTGAGGATGAGGACCGTGTAATATGAGTAAGAAATCTGAGTACTACCGTCTGCAGTACGTTGAGCGGCTTAGCCCCAAGGGGATTTAAATCTGTTGAACCAACTGCTGTTGGAACCAGTTAACACAGTGTTTCCTGGTGGTCTTGTGGTCTTTCCTACAACTGTCAAGTAAATTAGTCCTTTGTTTCCAGTTCAAGTAGCACATTTCTCTCTGGAGGACATAATGGTTGAACCCTAGGATCCAACTAGACCACTGGTACTCAAACTGTGGTGTGTATACCACTGGTGGAATGCGGTGCTCCCTTTAGTTGATATATATTCAGTGAAATATTTTCTGAGGTGGTACGCAGGGTGGTTTGAGAACCACTGATCTAGACCTTCTGGTTGAATGTTTTGCTGCTCTTCAGACACATAAGGAGTGACTATTGACAGAAAGGGTCAGACAAATGACAATGACATTTAGTGGATATTGAACCACCCACACATCGGTGGGATACAGGAATAACTAGTTGCGCTAGCTGTTCGTTTGGCCAGTCATTCTGCTGAGTTTGCCTTCCAATATGAGGACCTAGGCTAAACAAGTTAAGCATGAGATTTATTTGGTGGATGACACAATGGGAACAGTTGTAGTGCCGTATTACTCCTAGATTGACATGTTAACGGAGCACATCGTCACATTGCTATCATCGAGGGTGTCATACAGGCATGCTTCACTGGATACGCTTCTCCTGTGGTCATAGTCCATGAGAGTGTTGGGAATTTTTTATCTGTTTGGGCCATCAACTAAATGCAAAAAATGAGAGACAAGATTCCGGATGCTTGGTGTTCTAATATTTAGAGAGTGATCGAGGTGCTGCGTACAACAGATGCTGTTGAGATGTTGTGGGGAGGGACGGTAAATAATGTAAGATAATTATGTAAGATAATTATAATCGGATTGCACCATGAGGGGTTAGCTTTCTTGCTAGACAATGTTGCTTATACCAACTGTAAGTAGAGTATAAAATTACGTTTTATTTTCAGCACAGTGTAGTTGGGTTTGTTTATAGTTTAGTGGGGGTGTTTTGTCCCCATTGTTTGTCTTGTATTTCATTTATTATTTCTATTAAAATAATTGTATATTCTCTGAATAAGCTTTCTTATAAGAAATCCGCTTGGTTTTCTGTAACAGATCTCAGTTTTCTGTAGCTTGGTTTTCTGTAACAGACCTCAGTTTTCTGTAGCTTGGTTTTTTGTAGCAGACCTCAGTTTTATGTAGCTTGGTTTTCTGTAACAGACCTCAGTTTTCTGTAGCTTGGTTTTCTGTAGCAGACCTCAGTTGTATCATGTCATACCTCAATGGGCCTAATGATGGTGGACAAAACAAAATCTAACATGAACGTGACGTTGCAGGGCTGTCGCTGGTCCTTTTAAATCACAATTTTACTGAGCTCTGGATTCAGTTTTCTACAAGTTCGGCACCAGCTGATATGAATCAGAATGTTTAATTTAACAGACTTATTTACATGGTAATTATCTATTTGTTAGCATGGCTAACTCTGGCTAACCCTGCTTGGAGGAGATGAGAAAGCATCACAGTTTTCTTTACCTTCACTGCATCTTCTTCAGGCACCCTAATGCGAAGCACTTCATTACACAGCTTCAGACGTGCTACAAATGGTGCGTTGGATGTTGTAAGTTAGAGCATGCATATATTATTGTAGCCTTTTCAACTTTAAAAGCTTAGGAGTAGGCCTACTGCAGCTGCAAATGAGCACTTACTGTATGTGTGTGCTCCTGGGTAAGGTTAGATATTCCAACTATTAGAACAAAGTGGCAGTTTTAGGTTTCCGCCGTAATAGCTGACTATAAATAAAACACAAAAGTAGTGATTTTTCATGAAACGGCAATGACTAGTACTGCTGCAATGACTAGAACTGCTGCAATGTTCTTAAAAGGTCAAGAGCATACCTTTTAGGTAATGTTTTAGTAAATTGCTGAAATGTACTTGTTTTTGAGGAGACGAGCTCAAATTTATGGTACAAAATTTATGAAAACATTACATAAATTCTACATACATTTTCTTTCCAATTTAACAAAATCAGGGGGGAAATATAGTAGCAATTCAATTAATGGCCTATAATATTTCACTAGAGGCCTATAATATTTCACTTCTTAAATACAGAACAAAAATATAACTGTAACATATTAAGTGTTGATCCCACGTTTCAAATAAAAGAAATAAAAGATCCCCAAAATATTCCATGTGCTCAAATACAGTATTTTTCCCTGTTAGTGAGAATTTCTACTTTCCCAAGATAACCCTTCCACCACAGCCGTTCAGACTTGCTATAATTTCAACTTACCATTGCAATGATTCCATCCCTCTGTGACCGAGAGAAAGTAGTATTGCCTCACTCCTACAAATTTATTGTAGATTACTGTTTCTCCTTGTTTGTATTTTTGTATCTTTAGAGCTCAAAGTCCATTTATGAACATCACAGCCAGATGCAACCACGGCTACTGCATTTGCTAGGGTCTTCTCATTTGCCGTACCCCATGGGTGGGGAGGTGCAGCACTGAGCCAAAGCAGATCAATAACTGAACTGGCACTCCCTATGCAAATGATGTCAAGTTCGATTTCACGCACTTCATCCCAGTTCCTCATGTAAGCTGGATGAGGAGGTTGAACTGAATTTAGGCGCGGGCAGGGGTTCATGCTGAGCCGTTCCTTGGGCAAACAGTACATGTAAATGTTGGTCAGAACTGGCCCAGAACCGGTGCAAGGTTATTTGGTCTGGGAAAATAAAGAGCGTAGCCGGATGCGAGGACTCTTGCTGGCTACTGTTCGTAGGCAGATCGCTGAGTGCCATCTTGATGTTAGCGTGTGGGAGGTGTAAACAGCTGTGATCAAAACATAGCTTAGTTCCCAAAGAGAATAATGGATTGGCATTTTAGCATCACAAACTCAATTGAACTCAGATGAACTGGAATTGAGCGTGCTATCCTCCAGTCATGTTTTTGTGAAAACCAAAGCAAAAACCCTTTCTGCCGGACCGTGTAAGCGGAGCCGGCCAAGAAGAGTGAATATCTCTTACTGAGTGAGTGAGTGAGTGAGTGAGCGACCGACCGACCGACCGACCGATCGACCGATGACCCTTTTTAAATAGTGCAGTGGTTAGAGCCGCGGACCTGCAACCAATAGGTCCCGCGTTCGAATCTTGTCACAGTCAAAGCAAATTATGCATTAGATTTTGTTCGTATAGGCAAAAACTTCGCTGGGTACAACCTTCAGTAGCTGCATTATAGTAAGCCTAAAATAACTGTTCACGGTTATATTGCGACTATTTCTGGTGGATTTTCGAGGTACGCATCCGTGCATGCTTTTTGATGTAATATAGGCTAGATCAAAACCCCTTGGGCAGTAAAAGAGTAGGAGTTTCCATGATTCTCTCATCTTTTCACTTGATGAAAAAGTCAGTTATCATCACCTATATTGATAGTTATTTTATCAATGTCATTCGTGAATGAAAGAAAAACAAATGTTTTTGTGCCATGAAATGAAATTGCTTTGGCAGTGTAAAGTTTATATTCAGTCTCGCTAGAAATTGCTCAATTCTTATGATTATTCCAAATAGTAAGTTGTAAGCTGTTAAAACAGCCAGTGGCAGTAACCATACATTTCGTACATGCTATTTGTGGTGGAGATAAACTTAATAAGAAACGTTAGTCAGTTTAACACAATGCTTAATGGTGTCTAGTGAAATATTCAAACTTGACGTGATGTTAATGCGTGACAAAATCTCATGTCGAGATGCTATACCGCTATACATACTGGGCAAATGTATTGCCCTGTGGTGTCGTGGTTAATGATACAGCCATTCACGTGGGAGACCAGGGTTTGAATCCAGTGAGGGCAACTACATTTATTGCTTTTAATTCTGGGCTGGCTGAACTAGGCTTGCCTGGTTCCTTTTCTGGTTAGTTACCCTCTGCGATTGAAAGCTTACTCTGATTTCACAAAGTTTATTCTCCAGCGCCTACACACTTGCCAATAAATAATCTTGCCGTAATGTTGCCGGATAAGAGACCAAATGTATGGATCTATGTCTGGTAGGCTGAGAGATAAATGTGGAATTACATATTCATAGTCCAAATGTGTTTGTCGGTTATAATATATTGTTTGCCCAAACATCTTGAGCAAACAAAGGACAAATGCAAAAATGACAAAAATCTGCAGAATGTGCATCATCTCCAGTGCAGGGAGTCTAAGTAGTTTACTGAAGATGGCTTAAATAAACACAGGAAAAATGTAGATACAAAATAAATGACCAGAAATGACTAGTGGTAGTGAGGTGACTGGGTGATTGAAAGGCATTTGTGAGTCAAAATTGCAGTAAAACTGGGGGAGTTTGTTCTGCAGCGCCAGTCCAACATCATTAGTGGCTCAGGATTGTACTTCGTCATTTGTCTGATACCTTTGCAAATAGTAATCTGGTCAGCCAGTAGATGTTGCACTGTGGTCACTCAGGCACAATGTTAATTACAGCCAAAATGACTGGCCGGAATTTACAGATTGAATTTTAATGAATAGATTTCAGGTCAGGAGAGCAGCATTGTAACAGTGTAGTAGCATCTTAACACCGACCTAAATTGAAATAAAAACACACTCCGTCACCCTTGAAATGATTGCATACCTTCATGTCACTATCAGCATAATACAGCAGAAACAGCATTAATTCCGCCCCGCATTGGCATTGACATCAAGACAAATGTTGACTAAGCAGAAAGCGGAGGTGAGAGGAGTTGTAGCTCCTCCATTTTAATGCTCGGAGGAAGAGACGAGCAAGGAGGTAATTGCCCGGGATTTTTAACCAGGCATTTGCTTAATTTCTGTCTTGGATTGACAGTATATGTGAGGAACTTGGTGTTTCAATCAAAAGATCCCGATGTGCATCCAGAGTTAGATTAGCCATGGAGGCCCAGAGGCAAACATATTGAGAGGGAGAGATGGAAGAAGAGTATTATTTATGAAGAGAGGCTTTGAACAATGTGGTCCTTCTCCAGTGATACTTTCTTTTTGGGATTGAAGTTCACTCATGTGCAAAACTAATGTGTGGGCAAAAGCCCTTCCCAGTGAGTTGGTTCAAAGAATTATGTCATGTCTTATGTGACTTCATTGTTTAAAATGGTCTCTCTTCATCTCTCTTCCTCTCTCTTCCGCTCTCTC
Source organism: Esox masquinongy (assembly GCA_016801175.1). NCBI lineage: Eukaryota > Metazoa > Chordata > Actinopteri > Esociformes > Esocidae > Esox > Esox masquinongy. The sequence continues at coordinate 37,263 of JACXGI010001534.1, forward strand.
CCTCTGTCAATTTCTCTCATTATTTTCCCTTTCACTATAATCCACTCTAACTACTCACTCTCCTTGATCTATTGGCAAAACCCCTTCCTTATAATTTGTAAGTAGACATGCATTTGATGGCATTGTTGTCACAGGGGAACTTAGGAGTAACATTTGGGAAGAGATCAATGCGGAAAGTGATTTTTCTGTGACACTCCTTACAATGAGAATGTAATCTAACAATGAGAAGGATGCCTGAGAGAGTTTTTCACCAGCTCTTGACTTGTCTAATACACCTTCAATTACAATGCTTGGATTTGCAGAGAGGAACTGCACCGCCATTCATCTTGCCTGGATATCATGTGAAGAGGCTTTCTATTCAATATTGGAGACAGAGAGGGATGAAAGTCAACAGTCCTCATCCGCAGCTTTCTCCAGCTCTACAGTGTTTTGCGTTTCTCGCTCGATACTGGGCCAGGCAGACTTGTGATTGTATCCTAATGGATGAGGGCTTATGTTGTTTCTGCCATTAGTTTGCACCAGCTTAAAGTACATACTGATTTCCGATACTGATAGTAATAATGATCTCTCCCCAATGGGTTACCTTGTCGCCGATGCTAATGACACGGGCTGAGTCACTGGCTTAATCGTGTTCTGCCATGTTGTCTGTCTCTAAGCAGGTGCATGAGGTCATGTCAGGCTTTTTACCATACTGAATGTGAGTAGGCTGAGTCACTGACCAAATTTTTCAGTCTAGTTTTGCACCCCTTGGGGCCCATAACAATGTGCACCTAGTTGTGTGGCTGATCTAGATATTGCCGGTATACAGCTTCTTTTGCTGGCCACAGCCTATCTATTCCCATCTATGTATTTTAACCTGCTGATCATCTGAATGTTTGAATTTCCTGACGATCAATGAGGCCTTAATAGGTCACATACTTAATTATCTTGACCTGGCACAACCGAAAGAGGACTGAACTCCGCTGGACCCTGGATCCTCTCTCGATTTCTTAAAGTTCTAACTTCTTAGGGAGTTTTCCTTTCCCTTGTGCTTCAACATCCTATTGCATTCTCTTTGGGGTTATGGGCTGGGTATCTGTTTATGCACTGTGAAAACTGCGGATGTAGAAAAGGGCTTTCTAAAATACATTTGATTGGTATTTAATGGGACTGGTGGATTCTTATAGGGCACTGCATTTGAGGGTCCAATCAATGAAATGTCAAAGATTTAAACAATTGTATGTAATGGATCCTGGCTAAGAACTGGGAGCTCTAACCCAACTATATACAGTACAAGCAATTATTAAAGTCCAGTCTTTCATTCAAGTTTACCCTGACTGTTTCTCCACCAACTTCTTTCTTTTACATAAACCAGAATGGTGAGTTCCACATCCCTCTCCGCAGAACATCAGCAAATGTCCAGTAGTACACTTTGGGTTCTGATAATTGGCACTTATCCTCCTCTCAGTTCTGCAGCGTCACATTTCGCCCCACCCTTTGTCTAGGAGCCCCCATTTCACAGAGGAAAAACAGACCCAGGCTCCTCCATGTCTTTCTTGTTTGGCTCCGCAATGGCTGTTCCATTCCCGGTGACATCACAGAACCTCTGCCGTATTCTGCAACGGGAGCAGGAGGAGACACACATCACACATCTCAGCAACACTGCCATGGTGACAGGTGTCAGAGAGGTCATCTAATTGACTGGGAAGAGATGGAGGGAGAATAGGAGCATGAAGAGGAGAGCATGGAGTGGAAACACAGTCTCTCATTATCTGGCATGTGACGGGGAGAACAGAAAAGCGAAGGCACAAGTCAAGCTATAATGCATAACTATTTTACTTAGTTTATCACTCTGAATGGTGAATTTGAGAAGTAATGAAGCACAGAATGATTTCCTTAATTTTAAGGTTTTTATGGCTCATGTCTAGTATGTTTCTCAAGTTGATTGGTCACATAATCAGAAAAGGAACTATAATGATGGGTGGAAACGCTTATGTTCCTAATTTCAACACTGAAGTAAGGAATAAAAACCAGCATGTAAATATATTAATGGTGCAACGGTAAGCCTAAACCACGGCAAGGTATGGATTGTGGTTTGAGGGTCACGGATTGGTATTTTTCGGTACAGCGCAACCTATTTTTTAATCTGGAATGTGGCTCAAGCACATTAAAAGGTGCCAAAAACCTCTATTCTCAACCAGAGTACAGGCACATATCCGCGGCTGTAAAAACTCTCCCATTGTTACTGTAATTTCTTTTTGACTGATGCAAAGGGCTACATAAATGCATTGCAGAGACAAAGTTGTCTTGTTTCTTTGCGATTGCATGTTTTGATACTAGGTTGATGTTGGTGATGTGTAAACATGTTTGAGGTAGGGATGGGCGATAGGGAGGTAGGGATACCACCGATTTTCTTTCAAATGTGATATCAAGTACTACCAAGGCTAGTTGCCCAATACCAATACCAATACAGTACCATTCAAAAGTTTGGACACACCTACTCATTCAAGGGTTTTTCTTTACTTTTACTATTTTCCACATTGTACAATAATAATGAAGACATCAAAACTATGAAATAATACATATAGAATCATGTAATAACTGAATAAGAATTTTTTAAAATACATTAATATTTTTGATTCTTCAAAGTAGCCACCCTTTGCCTTGATAACAGCTTTAAACACTGTTGGCATTCTCTCAACCAGCTTCAAGAGGTAGTCGCCAGGAATGCTTTTCCAACAGTGTTGAAGAAAAAGCAGTGCCGAACACTGGCTGGCTGCTTTTCCTTCACTCTGCGGTCCAACTCATCCCAAACTGTCTCGATTGTGTCGAGGTCGGCTGATTGTGGAGACCAGGCCATCTTGATGCAGCACCGTCAATCTCCTTATTGGTCAAATAGCCCTTACACAGCCTGGAGTTCTGTCGTGGTCATTGTCCTGTTGAAAAAAACAAGTGACTGTCCCACTGAGCGCCGACCAGATGTGACGTGAGAATGTGGGAGTCAGCGTGTAATGGTGAGTGAATGAGGATGTACATGTGGTTACACACATGAGGTGAGTGTATGTGATTACATGGTGCATGTGTAGGAGGCACCCCCCATGAGCTGCAGGACAGAGTCCACCAGACCGCGCACGGGGCGGTGCGCAGGTGTCATCAGGCAGAGAGGCAGTCTGTGTGGACCATGTGAGGACAGAAGAAAGGGAGGCCATACTGTGTAAATGCTACCGTGTTCTGATCAGAGGGGAGCTCGTCTGGAACGGACCACAGGTAGATGTGTTCTCGCCGAAGGGTTGGAGAAAGCACCCACTTTGGAGCGCCTGTTATCTGTCTGTCAAGCGTACTTGTATTAAATTGTTTTTTTAAACTATGGGTTGCTTTATCTTTTCGGGTGAGCAGTAGGCGTGTGTGTATAGCGTACGTTTGTCGCTTTGTCTGTAAGAACATGTTTCTGCTTTTATGAATGGTAAGTTCTTACAGACAAATTCTGTAAATGTCTTAATTTCTATGTTCATGTTAATGGCCTTTTGTCATTGAAGTTCCACAAAGTTCTTACAGAACTTAAATCATAGTACGTAATGGTCTTAACCAGTATTAGAGTAAAAGCCTTGTCTAACTGAGGCAAAATCTGACAATCTGACAGGAAGGTGAGAGGAAGAGAGAGAGCGGGAGGGTAATGATAGAAGTAAACAAAGAAAGTAGGATGGGGAAGAGAATAGATATGCTTTGGAAAGGGAGGCAGTCGTGTTTCACTCAGTAGCTGAAAAAAGTGTCCCTGTTCTAGAATGGCACAGTTCAGCGATAAAATATTAAAAATGATGACAGACATTTTTTTTTTTAAAAGCAGTGCTCCATCTGTTCCAAACATATTTTTTTGGGCAGTGCATTGATAAGAATTCAGATTTTTACAAATTACTTTCCTCTTAAAATTCCTTTGTGATTGGAATTAATTATGAGTTTTTTTTATTTTCTTTCTCAGATCTTTCAGACAGAAACATAGAAGACTTCTTCTAACTTGAGCACAACAAGGCTGCCCAGAGTAATCATTAGAGTAAGACCAAATTAATAGGCATCCTTGTTTGGATATAAAGGATCTCTCTCTTCTCCATAGTGGGTCCCTCTGTTTTCACTAACTTGTCTTTGTCTGACATTTTCTTTACTGTTTTCTCTTATTTTTTCACTTTTAATAGCTATAGTACAATGCTCAATTTCGTCACCCCAAACTTATAATTTCTCCATGCCAACATCTATTGTGGCAGTCAACATGAAAACCTGTATTTTGCCCTCACATTCTATTCATCTGTGAACCTTTCCCTTTTAATGTAACTTTTTATGACAATATTCTCTCTCTTCATATTATCTTTCACTCTGTCTCTCTTTTTGACATGCCCTCAATGCAAAAATTCAAACGTTACTTAACTGCCTCCATAACATCTAAATCTCCAGTGACAACTGAGCATTTGCCCTTCCCCAAACAGGAAACATTTCTCCCCTCAGTGATGTTTCACATCTTCCTCCAACCGTGATTTTATCAATAACTACATTGTGGAAACAAATGAATGAGCATGAATCAGCCGTGCACTCCTTCTTTCACATTCCCTTCCCGCTGAGATGAGGGAACTATGATTCAGTAAATTGATGATATTAGGAACCAAAGTATTACAGAAAATAGAATTCTAGCGGTAGCAACAATGTGATCAAAGTTGCTTTCTCTCACACTATCAGCAATTTAAATGTGAGCCTTATTCCCAGGAAACGGCTACATTGATGGCCTGATCAAAGTACCACCACTGACTGCTCCAACACAGCTATCGGCAGATATTGGGAGTTCTACTCAAGCTTTGACAAATATGGACAATGACACCAAGCAGAGGTATGTTTTCACACAGGACACTGCTTTCCATACCCAATTAAACTGTCTCTCTGAATAGAGCTTTGCATCTATGGAACGAATATGAGGATTGCTGCTATTACTTTATGCATCTGGCTTGACTTCCAGGTGATACCAAAACCTCTTACCAAACAATTATTACAGTAGGTTAGATTCTGTATACCATGTGTTAGTAATAGGTTATTTCTCACAAAAGCCTATAAGGAATAAGTCATTGGGTTGATATGAGTTATACAGAAATAATATTTCACCCATGCAATGTGTAATGTAAGATAGTTATTGTTAGCGGGAGCAATAAATAAAAAATCTTTGTCCTTCAATCATGTCTTTTAACAATCCCACACCATGTGATTTATTTTGCACGCAAATGAGGACACCCTATTAATATTTCACAATGCTTTGATTCCTTATGAACAATGGATAGTATTGTGTCACAATTCCCTCATGGTGCATGTTATGAAACCATCTGACTCATTACTAAAAGATCAAGCTTATTTTTTTGAGGTACATAAACCATCTGTATCTATTATAATGGGGTCTTTTTACACTGTGTTTGCTATGGAGACATCGCCTTCGTGCTTCATCTCTATTCAAGACATGTTTTCCTCATCATGTTACCCCCACTGTTGATTTCCATCAGAACATGTTTTCCTCATAATGTTATCCCCACCATTGATTTCCATCAGAACATGTTTTGGGCCACAAGTTAGATTCAATTCATAATCTTTTTATATGATTAATATCTTTGGTTTGTTTAGGGTTTATTTTCATTACGGAGATAGATGCCAAAAAATCAAGCAGTGATCATGCACTTTTCCTGGCATGCATATGCATACTGGCAAGAATTGAAACGAAACAATTTCACAAAATGTGAGGACAACTGTTCATTTAAAACAAGACTGAATCCAAATATTACAATTTTGATTTTGTGTGTATTTCAAAATTACTCTACCTATTTTAAAAAATATATTTTTTTGAATATATCCCAAAAAATATTTGGATATATTCAATAACCAGAAAAGGAACCAGGCAAGCCTAGTTCAGCTGACCCGCGATTAGTAAAGATGAATGTTGTTGTCCCTGGCTGGTTTCAATCCGCGGTTTTCTATGCGGCAGACTGTCTTTAACCATTACGCTATTTAAACAGCGGGAACGCAACTTTTACCTCAGCCGCATTTTTGCTGAAATAGCATGGACAACAAAACGTTTATTAACGAAACTAAAGTGTACTCTTGTACAAAGATTACTGTAGATGGCTAGCTAATAGCTATACAGCCTACCTATAATGAAAACAATGACACCAATCACTCCATGGTTGGTTCGTTTCTTTAGAAAACAATAACAATATAAAAGGGTCACGTAATACAATTACTCTTTTAAATATATGAGATTCATGGTATTACAGAATGGATGTATATTAGATTTGATTCAACTTTATTGTTATTGTACAGTACAAGTACCGTACAACGAAATGCAGTTAGCATCTAACCAGATGTGCAAACAGAAGAGGGCAGGAAATTTACAAGTATTTACATGTGTTCAGTGTATGTATATTACAAGTGGAATGTATAGATGTGCAATGAAGGCAAATGCAGTACAAATGGCAATACTAAATGTGCAATTAAGGCAAATAGAGGAGGGCAGAAAATGGACAGTACAAGTATTAAGTATAGTGTATGTTACAAGTGGGATAATAGTTGTGTGGGTACAAATAGCTATTTTAAATGGCATTGTAGATGTGCAATCGAGGCAAATTGAAGGAGTAAGGTAGCATGTGCAACTGGGATGCAGAGATAGCTGCAATGAGGTCCCAGAGGTAGACATGCATATGTAACAACTGCAAAAATGCAAGTACGACGGCAATTCTAAATGTGCAAAGAGACAAACTGAATGTGCAAGGTGCATGTGCAACTGAGATGCAGGGATAGCAGCAGTGAGTTTCCCGAGGTAGACACATACCTGTAACAACTGAAAACTTCCTTATCAGACCTTGCAAGGCTGTGTCAGAATAGTACAAAGGGAGTAGTGCAACAAGGTCCCTGAGAGGCGGGGGGGTATGATTAGTGATGGGTCACAGAGTTCACAGAGTAAAGCAGGGTTACAGAAGATGGAAAGAAACTGTTCCTGAGCCTGCAGGTGCGAGAACAAAGAGACCTGTACCGCCTGTCTGATGGTAGGAGGGCAAACAGTTGGTGGCATGGATGTGAAGGGTCCATGATGATCCTGCGTGCCCTGTCCAGACATCGCTTGCGTAGGAGGTCCACAATGGCAGTGATGTGCTGGGTGGTTTTCACCACTCGTTGCAGGGCCTCCTGGTCGGCCACGGAGCAACCGCTAAACCACACTGTGGCGCAGTTAGTCATTATGCTCTCGATTGTTCAGCGGTAAAAGTTCACAAAGATCTTGGAGGACAGGTGGGCTTTCTTCAGCCTCCTCAAAAAAGTACAGGTGCTGCTGTGCCTTTTTGACCATGGCTGAGGTGTTGAGTGTCCAGGAGAGGTCCTCGAATATGTGGACACCCAGGAATTTGAAGCAGGACACATGCTCCACCTCAGTGCCATCGATGAGAACTGGGGCAATTAGACTTCCTGTAATCCACAGCACTTTGGTTTTCTTTGCATTGAGGGCCAGGTTGTTGTCAGCGCACCATGCCGCCAGGCGCTTGACCTCCTCCCTGTGAGCTGACTATAACATAGCTACAGAAGGTTGTAGCCAGTGAAGTTTTTGCCTATCCTGAACAAATCCTATTGCGTAATTTGTTATGTCTGCAGCGAGACTCGAATACCGACTGCTTGCGTGGAAGGCCGCGTCTCCAACCAGTATGCTATTTAACAAGGGATGGCTGGTCACTCACTCACTCAGTAAGAGACATTCGCTCTTCTTGCCCGGCTCTGCAAAAGGTGGTCCGGCAACAAGATAAGTGTTCCTGATGTAGGTGCAAAAGTGTTTGCCTAAGAGGAGTAACAGGTTTCTCCAAGTGACCACGCACCTCTCCAAAGTGGACCGAGTCATTTCAGTAATATCTATGTCTCAGAGTCTTCATATAAACATGGATTTGTTGCACTCCTAAAGCTGTGCTGTTGAGGAATTTGAGCAAGCACACAAGTATTTATTTTGTTAGAACACCACCCAGCATTCCTGCCATCACACAGTTTTTGTGCAATCCATGAACAGACCATTATAATGGATTTCACAATTTGGATCATGTGGGATTCATTTGAAAGCTTTGTTCCCAACATAACTGGCTTAGGTATAAAATACCATCTTACAGTGTTGTGCCTTCAAAAGCCATTTAGATGAACATTTTGGTGCACATAGGAAGGAGGTCTTCACCACGTTTTCTTCACAATGGACAAAATAGTATTATTCTGTTCAGATGCACGCAGAGTATCATGGGGTGTCATGTTGTAATTGTTCATCAAACATAGAGATCATAAATGTTATCACTGTATGTAACATGAGTTTTATTCAGTGGATATGTGAAGGGACCATTTGGACTGACGGTGTATTTGGCTCTCTTATATGACATCAGTGCAGTATTCATTTAAATCCACATAATCTCCTCTTCAAATAAAGTCCTGTATCTGCAGTACAAGATTTCTCTTAATGTCAAAAGAAAATATGTGTCAATGTTGCATAATATGTGGGAGGCATGGTACATTCTTGTCATGCAATGTTGCTAAAGTACAGAAAGAATGTCAGTCAAACCCATATGGTGCTGGAAAGCATCCGTTTTCAACCCATAAACAGATCTGAGTGTAAGGAGCTACTCAATAAAGTCCTGTAGCTGTTTGGTTTGTTGCCGTATCTCCAAGCCGACACAACTGTTTCTCCTCCAACAAGCCAGCTTGATAGTAATGGTTTGTTCTTGCTCTGTTGGGTGAACGCTGGGAATCGAATCGCATTGATGAAAGGAGCTGTTCATTTGGTTCCTTGATTTCTTTAAATGTTTTGCTCAAACAACAACAACAACAAGTTACAAAGAAAATAAAGAAAAATTGGGTATCCGCTCTGCAGATACAATAAATAGTGAGGGGAGCCCATTCTTGTGTTCCATGTACATTGTTCCGTTTGTTTTACATCAAGTAAAACAAAAATCTGTTTATCTAATGTAATTTGGACAGATTATAAGTAACCTACATGAACGCGCATTTCTCGCTTGAACATCATTTTAGCCTACATTTTTGCCTTTACATTGTAGATATACACTATCAGGTTGTGTTTACAAATACTATCCTGACAGCCTCTGCGTAGCAGCGGTGCATAGATTTTCTAACATAAGACTAACTTGTGTGTGCATTATCAGAGATTGAAAAGGAACTCTAGCAAATCTCTTATGGCTGTTTTCATCCACCATGCGTGACCTTGTCCACTAGATGAAATAATAGACGGCTGAGGAAACCATATTCTGAACTGGGAATTTACACAGCCATGTCATTTTATACGGTCCACAAGAAGTTACAAGTATATTGTTGCTTCCCTCAGCCAACTCTCCTTTATGTAGAAGCTTTTGGTTTCTCTTCTTGGAAGGTCTGCCTTTCTGTGGCAGTCAACATGAAAATGACTGACTAACAGTATGTTTAGGTACATTTTCTTTTTAGCCATCTGTGGAGTACCTGATACAGTATCGAGACCAGAATGTTCATTTCAACACCCTGAAGTAGTCCATTAACATTGTGCTATGGAATGTAATATGATGAAATCCCTACACTCTTATTTGTATAGCCCTCCCCATAGCAAGCAATTGCTAAGCAGTCCAGTTGCTGGACATCCGGCCAAACGCCCAGAGCTGCGGCTGACAGCAGGTAACTGAAAAGCTGGTTTCAAACCAAACAGGAAAAATGCACACACATTTGCCACACGTTATGATAGTGTTTAACATAATCCATAAATTACATAATACATTTTTATCAACCTACAAATAATACTAATATTATAATTTTTGGACCAATCACAAGTGGGGCACTGCTCTGAACACCCTACTGGGCAGGCTGCCACTGCTCAGTGCAGTGTCCAGTACATATTGGACAACAGAGGTGCGTTGTTACACTTGTTTCCACTTCACTGAGAGGAATGTTGGACCAACATAGGGCACATTATCAAATCTGCGTCACTAAGCCAGGGGTTTTCAAATGCTTTTGTCCCGTGAATCATTTTCAATAACACTTTTTTAATTGGAGCTATGAAAACCATGACAGATTTGTAATAAGGCCGTCGAGAACCCTTTTTTTGTACATATGTTTTGTGGTGATATTTAAATCTGTAGGATGTATGGTTTGAAATGCATCAGAAATGTTTGGGAAATTCTGGAAAACAGCAGATCTTTTTCTGTGTACAAAATGACATTATTGTTGATGTTCTTTCTACCGCAGTCAGATTTACTGTCTGATCCAGTTGACTCCATTCTAAGGGGTAACACTGAGATATACACTGAGATATACACTGTTCCTGAGATTCTTACTTAGGAAGAATTATATTTTTTATTATAAAGCTTTACAGAGTTAGAACTAAATTTGTGGGAATATAACAAACCGCTAATTTATAATTTACTATAACACTACAACATTTATAATTCACTACAACACCTTTCCCAGCTAACGTCAGCCAATTACACAGCTTCCCACTTCAAAGTATAAATTAAAGAATGAGAGACAGTGATCCAGCTGGGTAGCGTAATGACATTTAATATAATATATTTATCTTTGCCACACCGAATATCAATTAATGAACAAAGCGTATCATATAATATCTTACCCCAAGAATGAAAAACCACACATCATAATGTGCAAGCAAGTATTATTAATCGACAAGTAGTTATAGAATTGGTCTGAGAATTGAATAAACCGTATAATCTCACTACTTGAGTGCTACTATATTAAACACTCACGTTTGCCTAAACGCAACAGCAACTTCCCAAAGGCAGTTGATGCCTGCAAGAAACCCTGGCATGTGATTTCTGATGGTCTCATTTGCAGTTCAACTGAGTGGTGATTATATTTACACACCACCCCTCTCCACCTCTCCAGATAGCCCAGGATTTCCCAGATGTAAAATGACAGAAGTGATTATGTGTAATCTTCATTAAGTCTTGGTTAACAGATGAATCTAATGAAAGCAGTTTGACATTAGCCATGGACACTGAAATTGATAATTCCCCCCCCATTATGTCCAACACAGTGGCTAATCAATTGAATACAGAGAAATTACCTGAAAACACTAATTACCGATTGTCTGACCTCAGCATAGCCCGAGTTGTCGAACACTGATGTGCAATGGAGGCAGCTGTCCCAATTGTGAATCCATTGTGTCACCATTGTCTTAGGAATGGGACACAATGGGGTGACCACAGGGCAGCATCTCCTAATAGTTTCATTGTTTTTATGATTAGCCTGGTGGCCCAGTTCTGTGTTTCATTGGTTTTATGATTAGCCTGGTGGCCCGGTTCTGCGTTTCATTGTTTTAATGATTAGCCTGGTGGCCCGGTTCTGCATTTCATTGTTTTAATGATTAGCCTGGTGGCCCGGTTCTGTATCTCAGAGCCTCTAAGGAGAAGTTAGATCTAGGAATCGCCATTCTGTTGTGTGTCACTGTGGTGTTGATGTGGACCTCCCAAGGCAGTTACTGTTACAGATGTACTGTAAAGGGCCTTTGGTTCTCTGGGAGAGTCTAACATGCTGCTGTGTGCGTGCCTGTCTTTGTGCTGTCGTATCTCGGTCCTCCATGGAATGGTTTTTATTGAGGTGGCCTCATCTGTTTATGAATTCCCAAACTCTACTTTGTTTTTATTTGTCTCAGCTCATGAAGAAACAGGTAGTCACAAATAGAGCCCTGGTCGCAGTGGCAGAGAATCACCATGGACCATTAGCTAGTGCATAAGCCTGAACCTGTAGTATCTTGCTGGAGGAGTTTGGGGCTGACGGCTGATGTCTCCACCATAAAACTCCCCCAGGTTAATGCACTGGTAGACACCCCCTGCCAAGCTGTCAGGGAATCAGAGTTTGTTTTCATTGTTAGTACAACCTTTCGCTTTCTTTCTCATCTACCGTGCTCCTTTTTTCTTTAAAAATGCTTTCTACTCTCACACATCCTCTCTCTCCCGGTATCTTATATTTTCGGGCTCTGTTTCAATAATCTTTGCCTGGACCCATAGTAAGAGAGATCCAAGTTGGTCGCCACCATTTTTAAAATATGTTAAATGTATTTCTCAGCACCAGTACAACAATATGTTTGTAATTAATGAGGGTGGTCGACTAAGAATGATTTGGGATGGTACCATTATGTGGATCTGGGGGCTGTCTATTCCTCACATCGTTTTTTGGAACCCATGAATGCAAAGTGAACAAATAAACCCTTGACCAGTCTGTTGGGCAATAGTGTATATTTGTTTTGCATGCATTTATTGGCTCACTCGTTTTGGGAGAGATAAGGTCCTTAATGGAAAGTGACCATTACACTAACCCAATGCGGGATGTTACTTGGATGATCACCAGAATAACATGTATTATAGTTGTCTTTACAAAATAAGTTCACTTTTCTTTACACTAAAACGATGTCTGTTTAGCCACGGTTCTTTCTGCAAAACAGTCCAATCCGTCTTTAAAAATACTCTCTCTGGAATGCAGTGAATGGCTTCCATCGAAGGATCAGCCTCCAATTTTATTTCCCACTAATCTCAGACTGTTAGAGTAATTCTACAACAGTTTTACTTGTCTCATTTAAAAAGCAACTTTGAATTATTATTATTATTATTACAAATGCGCTGACATTTTCAAATTACATGAATTACCGCAGCATATTGACGATTGTTGCATGATTCTACAATGGAAAAACTATTGATTTGAAACATTATTTTATCATTTTTTTCTCATATTTTCATAAACAAAATTTTTTCCACCTTAACTAGTCTAAGTCGTAGATGCTGTTCTACTTTTCCATCACTTGGCATTGTGCATACATATGGTGATGGATTTTTGTACATTTACAAACATTAAAAATTTATAAAAATAATTTGATATCTGAGTGATGTATTAACATTTTGAACCATGCCCCTTCCTCACTGTGCATGGGGCCAATATACACGTGGATTCTCTTCCAGGCAGCCTCATTAAAGCTTTAGTTGATTTCATTGTTTAACTAATTATTTTATTTGAAAATATTTATTAAAATAGGGGTATTTTAGGTGTTTAGCAATTATTTCTAGAAATATTGTTTAGTTTAAGGAGTTCAACAACCTTTTGTCTCATTTCCTTTGTGTTCTCTGACCTTCCCCACATTGACAGAAAACTAAGGGAGTTTGGCATGTGTGTCACCTCATATTTATATCCCAGTGAAACAGAAAGTCATAGATGAACACGTAAAGATGCAGTGGGTGTTGAGCTGGATGTTCAGCTGGATTTTGTGGTGCTACAGTCCTCTACAGGACACACTAGCCCCAATCAAGGGCACGCCGGCCAAAGGCTTTCAGGACCCTGGAGAGTGCACGCCCGGAAGGGACACAAGCATGATAGATGGTTGGGAGTTTCCAGAGGCAACAGGGAGGGCCAACCCTAACCCTCCACACCTGCTTTTGTTAACAGGTAATGCTGGCAGCTTTATATGGGAAAGGATAAAACCACCTGGGAGAGTAGAGAGAAAACAATCATCTGAAGATTGTTTTTTTGCTCTTCTATAGAGCCACTCTGTATTTTTTGTAGTGTTATGCTTTACTGGACAGTGGGGAAAGATACTAGACAGTTATTAATCTGACAGCACACTGTGTGCTTAGGAAATGGCAACTAAATACTTTATAGTACTTTGTCATGATTATGTAGACTGATTGATGTGATGAAGCTATATGATCTCCTAGAGTTAGGCACATACTGTCTACTATCTGTTGTACAGGTAATTGTTTTAAAAGTGTTATGAAATGTGATAGTACGTTATCTCTGATTTTCTGTGATAAGAATATACAGCTATAACACATTAGACCATTTCCTTATTTCAGTAGTGGACCATTTAGAAGTCAAAAGGTTGGTGAATTTCTTTTTTTCCCCAATGATAGAACATAGGCTTTCAGCAAATTGACAGGAAATGTACTGATTTGTATTGTTAGGTAAATTACTTCTTTAGCTATTCTCTCACTATCTGCAGTAGAAACGAAGGTCTTCGCTATCATGCCCCATGACATTGTTTTTTCATTTGAATGACAGGTGACTAAAGGTTAAGGAGCACTGACATTTATTCATGAGCATTCGGTGGGTGACATTTGGCCCACGGCTACTCACAGGAAGTGACAGGTGTCTGATAGGAAGCTGCTCCTTGATGGGACCTCAAGACTGATAGAGGAGGGGAGCTTCATCAGGCTTGGTAGTCCAGGCCTTGTGGCACAATGACTGTCATTGTGTTTTTGTGTCCTCTTTCATAAGATATTCCATTAGATATCAGACCTCTACCCCCGAAGGCCTCATCAGTTGTCTGTCCTATTTAACACGGAATGCTGCGTATTTGCGAACCTTGGAAAAAAATGGAAGGTCACATTTAGGAATCAGCCAAGCTGAAGCGGTGCACATGATACAAATCTACTTTTCAGCTGCTCCCAGGGGTTAAATTGGGCGGCAGCCAGCAGGAGCTGAGCTCCTGTACATGTGGTCGAAATGAATCCTAACGGGAGCAGAGCTTCTATACGTCCACTGGCCAGTGGTTTAACATTTTAGATACAACTGAAAATAAAAAATAGGGCTCCCCCACTTCACAAATCCCAGTTTAACTCCTGGCTACTTTTATTAAGTATCCAGGCCCAGTCAATGCTAACATCTGTTTTTAGTGATTTTTGTTCATCCTATATGACATTTTAGCTTTATAAAATCCTTCATAATGCCTCCATATGCATTCCATAGATATGTGACAAAGCATCTACAGTTAGGTCCGGAAATAATTGGACACTGACACAAGTTTTGTTATTTTGGCTGTTTACCAAAATATATTCAAGTTACAGTTAAAAAATGAAAATGGGATCAATAAAGTGCAGTCTCTCAGCTTTAATTTCAGGGTATTCACATCCAAAATCAAGGATAGGTTTAGGAATTACAGATCTTTGTTATGTAGCCCCCTCTTTTTCAAGGGACCAAAAGTAATTGGACAATTTACTCAAAAGTTGTTTCATGGACAGTTGTGGGCTATTCTTTCATTATTTCTTCACCAATTAGGTTATTTCTTTATCCAGGTCTGTTGATTCCAGGTGTGGCATACACATATGGAAGCTGTTGCGGTAAACCAACAACATGCGGTCAAAGGAGCTCTCAATGCAAGTGAAACAGGTCATCCTTAGGCTGCAAAAAAAATCCATCAGAGAGATAGCAGGAACATTAGGAGAGGCCAAATCCACAGTTTGGTAAATTCGGGGGGAAAAAATGAGGGAAAAAAACGCACTGGTGAGCTCTACAACACAAAAGTCCTGGACGTCCACAGAAGACAACAGTGGTGGATGATCATAGGATCATTTCCATAGTAAAGAAAAATCCCTTCATAACATCCAGCCAAGTGAAGAACACTCTCCAGGAGGTAGGCATTTAATTATCCAAGTCCACCATAAAGAGAAGACTTCACAAGAGCAAATACAGAGGGTTCACCACAAGGTGCAAACCATTCATAAGCCTCAATAATAGAAAGGCCAGATTAGACTTTGTCTAAAAACATCTAAAAAAGCCAGCCCAGTTCTGGAACAGCATTCTTTGGACAGATGAAACTAAGATCAACCAGTACCAGAATGATTGGAAAAAAAATGTATGGAGAAGGCTTGGATTGGCTCATGATCCGAAGCATACCACATCATCTGTAAAACACGGTGGAGGCAGTGTGATGGCATGGGCATGCATGGCTTCCAATGGCACTGGGTCCCTAGTGTTTATTGATGATGTGACAGAAGACAGAAGCAGCCGGATGAGTTCTGAAGTGTATAGAGATATATTGTCTGTTAAGATTCAGCCAAATTCAGTGAAGTTGATTGGACGGTGCTTCACTTTACAGATGGACAATGACCCAAAACATACTGCAAAGGAGTTTTTTAAGCAAAGAAGTGGAATATTCTGCAATGGCCGAGTCAAACACCTGATCTCAACCCGATCGAGCATGCATTTCACTTGCTGAAGACAAGACTTAAAGCAGAAAGACCCACGAACAAACAACAACTGAAGACAGCTGCAGTAAAGGCCTGGCAAAGCGTCACAAATGAGCAAAGGTTTGGTGATGTCCATGCATTCTAGACTTCAAGCAGTAATTGCCTGCAAAGGATTGTTGACAAAGTATTAAAAATGAACATTTTCTTTATGATTGTGTTAATTTGTCCAATTTACATTTCAGCCCCTGAAATAAGGGGACTCTGTATGAAAATGATTTTAATTCCTAAACGTTTCATATGATATTTTTGTTCAATCCCTTGAATTAAAGCTAAAAGTCTGCACTTCAATTGCATCTCAGTTGTTTCATTTCAAATCCATTGTGGTGGCGTACAGAGCCAAAATTATGAAAATTGTGTCAGTGTCCAACTATTTCCAAACCTAACTGTATAACTATATGCAATGCTGTATTCTAATTTGTGTGCTGCTTTAGCACATGGCTTATGGAGTTAGCAAATCAAATAACCACTTGTGTTGCCACCAGACACCTAGCTAGCTAATGTTGCTAACATTAGCTGCTTACTGTTCACAAACAATGACTTATTTTTGAACACCTTCTTTTTCTGACTTCAAAGTTATGCATCCTTTTTTCAGAGGGTTCCTTGTTGGCCTGCAGGCCGCAATTAGTTCAAAGGTAGGATTAATATGCACTTTGCTGTCTTTGTGGTTCTAGACATGGAGGCAATACATGTATGGAATTCATGAATTTAACACATGGTGCAAGCATGAATGCAATTAATTATTCAAAATCTAAAGTGAATTTCCCAAAATAGTCCAGAATTAAATATTTTTGCAGTTTTTCTGTTGACATCTGAGTGTGACTAACGTAATCAATGGGGGTCCATGATTACTAGAATTTGAGTTAGCTGGTTACTAAAGATAGAGAAACTCTCATCAAAAACATTACGACTAACATGGACTAATTGAGTGCCTGTCAGTTAAAAACTGTTGATGCGGAGGGGCGCAGTGGTCTAAATCAGTGCCCTGCAGTACAGCTGTATCATTGTGGCCAGGTGCTCAAACGCTGGTTGTGAGCTACAGATATTGCTTGGGCTCCAGTATAGGGTACTGCAAAAGTCTCAGTGCTGACCAGGTAGACAGGTGGATGTTCGACATGGCCGCCTTGTCTCGTCACACACTAGCAACTCCTTGTGGTAGATCAGGCACCTGTGACCTCAGTTGTGCTTGTTGGCTGATGATTGTGTTCATCTCAAGGATGAGTGCCGGTGAAAGCGTCCTGGTAAAGCATGTAGTGCGATAAGAAGCGGATAGACTTCTCCAGCGACCCTGTGATTTGCATGATGTCCTATAGTGAGCTTACATGAACTGTATTTCCCAGCTTGTTTTGTTTCATTTGAACTTGTTAATCCCTGCTCTGCAAGTGGATTTGTAATGTATGGAAATGGAATTGAGGTATGTGGCTGGAGTGGCTTTTTGGCATGCCTCCCAGTGCCAGCCCGGCAACAAGCAAAAGAGATGGAGCAGAGACTGAGAGAGGACAGGGAAGAGAGAGATAAATACTGGGGAGGTGGTGAATTTATTAATACTGTTTTCATAACGGCCCTGTTACTAAGCACGTTTTCAGATGCTGCTGGAATGACCGTTGTGATACTCTCTCTGCATTCCAGAGAGAGTATTTTTAAAGATGGGACTGTTTTGCTGAAAGAACTGTGGCTAAGCAGACATCGTTTTGGTGTAAAAAAAGTGAACTTATTTTGTAAAGACAACCATAATAAATGTTATTCCGGTGATCATTCAAGTAACATCCCGCATTGGGTTAGTGTAATGGTCACTTTCCATTGAGGACCTTATCTCTCCCAAAACGAGTGAGCCGA
>JACXGI010001534.1:55217-90395 GCA_016801175.1 Esox masquinongy
CCCCCCCCCCCCCCCCTCCCCCCCGAAAGCACTGGACAACACCCCACTGGGAGTGCCGGCTGCTGCTGGGGCTCTGGACAACACGCTTGGATGCTGCAGTCTGTCAGGGATTTGTTCTTTGACCCCATGGTTCTACAACCTCTCCGTCTTCCGCTCACAGTTGCGTCCCAGTCTGGCGTTAACCTCCACCTTCTGGGCAGTAGTCGCCAGCAGGAGCTGGATGGAGCCCTCCATGTAGCAGAACCCAGAACGCTGAGGAAAGGGAGTGGATACAGGGCTGGTGTTCTGGGCCCTGGAGAGCATTTTGTCAAAAACATAACTGGGGAAAAAGTCAAACAAAATTGGCAAGATGGCAACCGAGCTTTGTTCAAGGGTAGCCACTGGCATGTGTTCAAGTGCTGTCTTTTGCGACCCTGGGCCAGGAGGTTCTCCCTGGGCCCGGATGTTCTCCCTGGGCCAGGAGGTTCTCCCGGGTGCGTTGGCCCCATGCTGATGCATTTGTGCAACATTTTGCACAAGAGCAACTCACAGAATGTGTTACATACAGGAGCTACAGTAGATATAAAAAGTCTACACACCCCTGTTAAAATGCCAGGTTCTTGTGATGTAAAAGAATGAAACAAAGATAAATCATGTCAGAACTTTTTCCACCTTTAATGTAACCTATAACGTGAACAATTCAATTGAAAAACAAACTGAAATCTTTGAGGGGGAAAAATAAAAAACTCACAATAGCCTGGTTGCGTAAGTGTGCACACCCTTAAACTAATACTTTGTTAAAGCACCTTTTGATTTTATTACAGCATTCAGTCCTTTTGGATAGGAGTCTATGAGCATGGCACATCTTGACGTGGCAATATTTGCCCACTCTTCTTTGCAAAAGCACTCCAAATCTGTCAGATTGCGAGGACATCTCCTGTGCACAGCCCTCTTCAGATCACCCCACAGATGTTCAATTGGATTCAGGTCTGGGCTCTGGCTGGGCCATTCCAAAACGTTCTTCTGGTGAAGCCATGCTTTTGTGGATTTGGATGTGTGCTTTGGGTCGTTGTCGTGCTGAAAGGTGAACTTCCTCTTCATCTTCAGCTTTCTAATGGACGCCTGAAAAATTGCCTGGTATTTGGAACTGTTCATAATTCCCTTCACCCTGACTAAGGCCCCAGTTCCAGCTGAAGAAAAACAGCCCCAAAGCATGATGCTGCCACCACCATGCTTCACTGTGGGTATGATGTTCTTTGGGTGATGTGCAGTGTTGTTTTTGCGCCAAACGTACCTTTTGGAATTTTGGCCAAAAAGTTCAACCTTGGTTTCGTCAGACCATAACACATTTTCCCACGTGCTTTTGGGGGACTTGATGTTTGTTTTTGCAAACTTCAGCCGGGCTTGGATGTTTTTCGTTGTAAGAAAAGGCTTCCGTCTTGCCACCCTACCCCATAGCCCATTCATATGAAGAATACGGGAGATTGTTGTCACATGTAACACACAGCCAGTACTTGCCAGAAATTCCTGTCCCCCCACCTTATCCTTCCTGCCATAATGTTTACTGTTGTGTTTACCTAAAGAAGCCAATTGCCCCTACTTCCCCCCCAAGGGCCACATTCCTAAGGAACAAAGGACAGATACCCTTATTGGTTTAAGCCGATAAACAGATGGTCAGAGTACCTCATAATCCTCTGATATTATACAGACGTGTGTCACAACCAAAGACCAGAGTTACATACCAGGTAATAGAAAAGACATTTCTCAAACAAACCTTAGTTCAAGAATTTCCATAACAACGTCCATTTCTTGGTAATGTTCCTGTTGTGCCATATTTTCTCCACTTGATGATGACTGTCTTCACTGTGTTCCATGGTATATCTAATGCTTTGGAAATTCTTTTGTACCCTTCTCCTGACTGATATCTTTCAACAATGAGATCCCTCTGATGCTTTGGAAGCTCTCTGTGGATCATGGCTTTTGCTCTGAGATGCAAGTAAGAAAATGTCAGAAAAATCCTACTAGAACAGCTGAACTTTATTTGTGATTAATCAGAGTCACTTTAAATGATGGCAGGTGTGTAATGACTTCTATTTAACATGAGTTTTAATGTGATTGGTTAATTCTGAACACCGCCACATCCCCAGTTATAAGAGGGTGTGCACACTTATGCAACCAGGTTATTGTAAGGTTTTTATTTTTCATTTTTCCCCCTCAAAGATTTCAGTTTGATTTTCAATTGAATTGTTCACATTATAGGTCACATTGAAAGTGGAAAAAGTTCTGACATGATTCTTCTTTGTCTCATTCTTTTACATCACAAAAACCTGGCATTTTAACAGGGGTGTGTAGACTTTTTATCCACTTTATATCCACTGTATTTACTTTCTCCATCCTAATTTAAACACATCAGATCCAATGGAAGCTGGCTTCTTTGTTTGGAATGTTGTTCATCTGACCTTCGTGGTCAGCCTATAAACAATAAGTTTAACTAATAACTAACTAATAACTAATACATCGCTGCACATGGAGTACAGATCATTTAGATGAAGGAACCAGACATAAGATTCGTAACCAAATGTTCTAACCTTGCTGCCTCCCTGTTTGTTTAAAAAAAATGTAGGACATGCTGGGCGGTATTTTAAAAGTCCATAATAATTCTGTAATTGTCTGTGCTTACCAGCCCAGTGCAGTCAAAAATGTGATCCCCCAGTTTTCTTGATGTTATTTCCACACTATGAGGGCCAAATAACAATATACAGTATCTCACAAAAGTGTGTACACCCCTCACATTTTTGCAAATATTTGATTATATCTTTTCATGTGACAACACTGTTTAACAGGGTTTAACAGGACAGGTTCCACTTAGAACAGGCCTCGCCATGGTCCACCAAAGAAGTTGAGTGCACGTGCTCAGCGTCATATCCAAAGGTTGTCTTTGGGAAATAGACGTATGAGTGCTGCCAGCATTTCAGCAGAGGTTGAAGGGGTGGGGGGTCAGCCTGTCAATGCTCAGACCATACGCTGCACACTGCATCAAATTGGTCTGCATGGCTGTCATCCCAGAAGGAAGCCTCTTCTAAAGATGCTGCACAAGAAAGCCCGCAAACAGTTTGCTGAAGTCAAGCAGACTAAGGACATGGATTTCTGGAACCATGTCCTGTGGTCTGATGAGACCGAGATAAACGTATTTGGTTCAGATGGTGTCAAGCGTGTGTGGTGGCAACCAGTTGAGGAGTACAAAGACAAGTGTGTCTTGCCTACAGTCAAGCATGGTGGTGGGAGTGTCATGGTCTGGGTCTGCTTGAGTGCTGCCGGCACTGGGGAGCTACAGTTCATTGAGGGAACCATGAATGCCAACATGTACTGTGACATACTGAAGCAGAGCATGATCCCCTCCCTTCGGAGGCTGGGCCACAGGGCAGTATTCCAACATGATGACGACCCCAAACACACCTCTAAGACGACCACTGCCTTGCTAAAGAAGTTGAGGGTAAAGGTGATGGACTGGCCAAGCATGTCTCCAGACCTAAACCCTATTGGGCATCTGTGGGGCATCCTCAAACGGAAGGTGGAGGAGCGCAAGGTCTCTAACATCCACCAGCTCCGTGATGTTGTCATGGAGGAGTGGAAGAGGACGCCAGTGGCAACCTGTGAAGCTCTGGTGAACTCCATGCCCAAGAGGGTTAAGGCAGTGCTGGAAAATAATGGTGGCCACACAAAATACTGACACTTTGGGCCCAATTTGGACATTTTCACTTAGGGGTGTACTTTTGTTGCCAGCGGTTTAGTCTTTAATGGCTGTGTGTTGAGTTATTTTGAGGGGACAGCAAATTTACACTGTTATACAAGCTGTACACTCACTACTTTACATTGTAGCAAAGTGTCATTTCTTCTGTGTTGTCAAATGAAAAGATATAATCAAATATTTGCAAAAATGTGAGGGGTGTACTCACTTTTGTGAGATACTGTAGATGTTATGATCTCCCTTGTGTATGAGCTGTTGAAAATCCTGGAATATAAGCCTGTATAGGTGGGATGGAACTTTTGGACAGTCTGTTGACCAAACACAGGAGTTCCCAACCTCTCTGTCAACAAGAGTTCCCCCTCTTTCTTAGACCATTACCAGACAGTCCTTTTAAGAAATGGACCTTTCCTAAAACTGTGTTTTTGTTTCCTTTTTGACATTCTGACTAGAAGAAAACCATAGGAAAGTTCTTCATTTTTACCTTAAAATGATTTGATATTCAAGTGAAAACGGCTTCACTGAGGCTTTAAGTGGGTACCTGAATGTACAGCTCATAAATAAAAATACAAAAGAAGAGCAATGGGCTGATGAAAGTGAATATGAATGCAACACAGCATGAGTTAGTCTATGATGTGTATCCTGTGTGCATGTATGAATATATTTGCACACATTGGTGTACTTGATTCGTTGGAAGGAGTGTGTGCGTGTGTGTGCGTGCGTGTGTGTGTGCGTGTGTGTGTGTGTGTGTGTGTGTGTGTGTGTGTGTGTGTGGACATTATGTGTGTCAGCATGTGAGTTTGTACGGCACACCAGGGTGCAGGTGATTTATATGTTTACTCACAGTGACCTTTCTGGGCTGCTGGCATGTGGCCTGTCACTCATTATCCACCCGCTGTTTAAGCCCTCTCACAGAAACGCGCACACACACAGAGACAGCACATAACTTCTCAGACACACTCAGCTGTTGGACACAGTCTTTCAGACACACACTCGTCACGCAGACTTGTCCAATCATAGAGGACCGTCTACGCTCTGTTCCATGTTCCTTATGATAATGGGTGGGCTAAATACCGAGGACACGGACTGATTGATATCTTAACGGTTATCTTGAACAGCTCCATGCCTTGACTCTCTCTGTTACCCCCAGGACCTCCAGCTTTTCTCTCCTCTCTTATGGCAGCAAAGACGAAAACAAACACACAAACCCCCTGATGTCATCACCAAGTGGAGAGCTTCCTACAGGGCTGTTTGTGTTATTGTAGTCTTGCTCACAGGCTGAAGATCACCTAGTCCTGAAATCCAGCATCAGTGCCTGCTTTGGATAGCCTACCTACTTACTGCAAACTAAATGTGGATGTCCAGGGGCAACTGTTCAGCAAGCTTGACTTGAACCTTCACGCATCATAAGACGATTCACATTTTCTGCTTTATTTCTCGATCTGAGGTCTGAGCGCCCCGTGGGTTATGGACAATCGCCTCTGGTGGACATGGTCTTGACTTAGATCAGACCATAGTTTACTGATATCATCCTTGTCCCTGGTGAACAGGTAGGTGTGGCATCCATTGATCCGGTGTTGGAACCTATAAGTTTGGCTAAATGCCATTGCACCTAGTCGGTCAGCAAGTCTATGCCGAACAAGGCGGCGCTCTGCATGTATTTCAGACTTGGTGCGAAGGCAAAGGAATTGTCCCATTACTGAGGCTGATCCTGGATATTCTAATGTTCCAACATGAACAGAACAGTTCATTTTGCCCTAACTTGCTGCAATTTCTGCCATCTTAGTTTGTCAGGTGGGAATTGACAGCGCAATCTAACAGGTACACCACTGGCAGTGCATGCTTTGAACTGCGTGTACTGCTTTTAGAATGTTTCAAAACCTGGCTTGTCCGCTTGGGACTTTTCACGTGGTACTTGGATTTGGTTTCCCTTTTCGGTTCCTCTGAGCAACAGAGGTTACATGCCCTGTGCCTGGACCGGACCTGAGGGTTCAGATTATCCTCTTTGTCTGCTTTGCCAGGTAAGCTTGGGGTAGAATACTGCCTAAGCAGTGGGCGTCTCACTGGATTGTCGAGGTTCTTTTTGGCATAGGGCAAGTGTTGCCATGGCCAATCTACAAGGCGGTTCAGTGGGTGGAATGCGGTGGCTATGTATGTCCTCAGTGTGTCGTACTAGATCTACAGAAAGTTATGACTGTAATCACCATACGCTCTGAAATGGAACGAGGTATGGCACCCTGTTGGCCCTGTGCCATCTTGGCACAATGAAGAGCGGTCGTGAATAAGCAACGTGATAATTCCACCTGGAAGGCAGGCTTCCGACGGGTCTGGTCCTCACCGGCTTTGAGAGTCGTGATTGCAGAGTGTCTTCAGGTGTGGACACGATAAGAGCTTAAACCTGGGTCATGTGCGGTTCAATCGATAGAGTACGCCAGGATTCTATTCGCGATTGTTTTCTTCTTAAAATATGAAAATATATGCACTAATTATTGTAATTCAGTCTGGATAAGAGTACCTCTAAATTATTTTGAATGTAAGTGTTAAATGTGCCCCATTGTGTGTTGTACTTCATCCCCTCCCTCCCATGATGGTTATTACGCTCTTGAGTCTACAATTTCTGTCCCCCTCTCTTTCCCTCCTCATTTATCTATTTCTTCTGTTACTTCATTTGTCCATTTTACTCCTTTACTTTTTATTTACATTCTCCTATTTCCCATTCATGGCCATAAATATTAAAAGACACATATTTTGAAATAAATGATTTTAATTACATATTTCAATCTGATATAAAAATGGGCAATTCTTGTATATTTTGACATATATGTATGATCAAACCAAATATATGTTTACAACATATATGCTCATATAAGACATATGTTATATACAGATATTGCCATATATTACATTTCCGTATGGCCAACAAACAAAAAAGGCCTGCAATACAAACAGGCTTTAAAATCACTCTACTACCACATCACTTGTTATAACATTTCAAGTTGAGTAATATTCAATTGGTCAATAATCCAATCTAAATGCTGTACAGTAAAATACTTCTTCAACAGAACTGTAATAGATATATTACAATAGTTGAAAAGCAAATACTGTAATGTAAAGCGACAAACATTGCATAGGTAATCATAACCTCTTTCTGCATGGTCCATTCTAGCCTGTTTTATCCTACAGCAGGGGCCTTACTAGTGAATCTTATTCCACTGGAGGGGCCATGCTGGTCTCTTTGATCCTACTGCAGGGCTTCACTTGTGGGTACACCTTACACATGAATTATTTTTCCATCCAACCTTCTAAAAAATAGTCCAGGGGACAAAAATTGTAAACATATAAATACATAGGGCACCGATAGCTAGGTTTGCCAAAACAAAACATGAATCTGTGTTAGCTAGCTTTTGTCACTGGGGGACAACATGGATGAGGCACTCAGCATGGACATGCACTTCAACCTACAAGACCTTGATAATGCAAAAACAAATTTAATAGCTTACAAACATAATATTTAAAAATGATCACCGCAATTACATACAATAACAAACAAGCTAGCCTGCTAACCCTGTTTCCCAAAAGCTAACTAGCTAACATCAGTAGCAGCTATAGACTTTGAGTCAGTTGAATGGACCAAGGTCAAACATGACCAACAACGAAAATGGTATTACAAATTATATGTTTTGAAATGATGACACCTTTCAACTTAGCTATCTAAATGAAACAGAGGATATGGTTTTGATATGTATGTTGTTGTGGATCCTTTTGGGGAGAACATAATTTCTGTCCATCATCAGCTAGCATATTTCTGCCCAGCTGTCCCAGTTAAAACATGATTTCCTATCGATAGCTATATGTTTGTTAGGGGAGAAGATCCGTTGCATCCATCAGCTAGCTTTTTCGTTAAGTTTTTTTCTGGCCAGCATTCCAAGCTACCTTAAGGTAAGCTTTAGGAAGGGAATGTGAGTTTTATCCCTTCCTTCTAGCCATGACTGAATTACTGTAGGCTGGCTTTCTGGCAACGACTCAACCGTCCAAGCAATATTTCATACATACCAATGAATTGCTGTGACATATGCATTACAAATAAAAGTTTAATCCCAACGTGTAAAAAAGAATGTACACGTTAAGAATGAAGTCAAGACAGTTCATACTGAAGAGCTAGTCAAGACAGTGGACAAGAGGCTTATTCGACGTGTTAAACAGTGTTATTCAACAAATACATTTTGAGACGCAAATACCCAATCATCGTTCCATACAAGTGGATTTTAGCTCTGCATTCAAAGGCCTGTTAACAGGACAGCATTTGGGGTGAATTTCCTGCATCCACGAACAGTTCAGCCAACACCACTGTATTTTCCTTTTGGCTGGTTTGCTTTTTTTTACTGTATGTAGCTACTGATGCTTGTAGCCAGCTTATCCTAAGCTAATCTTTCTTGTCCCTGGCCAGATTCAATACCCATTCTCCTGTGTGGTAGTCTGTCTCTATGCTATTTAACAATGGGTAGTCAGTCAGTCCCTCAGTCAGTCAGATGCAAAAATATATAATTTCACAGAAAAGTATATATAGCATTACATTTGTTCTAACTGACATACCTTTGATGTGCCTGACTGTATGCCCAGTGGTAGGGATTTTCTCATATGCAAACTGAATCCATTCCTTATACTCTGAGTTGAGACAGACAAATCAGTGGTTCCAGCATGCCACACGTCTCTGGCTAGTGCTCACGTGTGTTTGTGTTAGTTTGATAATTTTATCCCGGAGTCATAAATGTACGACTGGCCTGTACACATCAACCACATTGATTCACTGAATGATGATCAGCTGTTCATCTGTGATTTACGGTCAAGTGGAATTCTAAGAGGAAGAGGGGTGGAGATATTGCCCTGTAAGAGTGATTTGATGTGTTTCTCAATAAGAGTACAAAAGAATGTGCACCAGTGAGTCAATAGACTGCTGGAGATGTTTGATGATTATCTGAGTGTTACAATAGAGAAGGGTTTAGAAGATCATTTCCTGTGTGGGCCATCAGTGGAGGTGGTTGTCAGAGTACTCAGCACGGTTGCTACTGGAGGGGCAATTATCCTATCCCAGCCCTGCTCTTAAATGGAGAGGCTCAGAGTGTGTTAGGGTATATGCATTATGTGTGTGCATAATAACCCTATAAACATTCAGAAAGCAATTTTAGCATGTGTGGTATCTGCTTATGACTCCCTATTAGAAAGAGGTCCTCCATGGACAATGAGAGCTGAACGTTCACAGGGAACTGTTATTTACTTCCTGAAAGATAGCTTTGTGTGTTGCTTTTCTCCACCTCTGATTGCTTACTGGCTTAATTGATCTCATTATTGAACTGACCCTGAGGTTTTCAGTGTATCCACTAAACTGTTTGAGATAAGGAGGGTCTCTTATCACGATCTAGGTCTCCTCAAGCTATTTAGCCAGGAACTTGCAAAATGTCAAAACATATCTCGATTAAGTTAATTGTGAAATTCAGAGGAGATGTACAGTGGAAGCATGCAGAGTTTTTACCTTTAAGGTAATGAGTTAATTGTTTCAGTTGAAGCAGAAACTGCAGCAAGCATAAATCCATAAAGAAAAAATTATCTTCAGGCCTTTGAAATAATATTTCCAATGAAAACAAACAGCCAGAGAAACACACTGTAGCCATATGACCTCAAGTAATATTGACACATCACATGCATTGTTACGTTCGACCAGAGTAAATAGCTTGGTGGGTCTGCACTAGTTGTCACGTTTGAAGGATGGGAGGCGGAAGCAAATGCAGGAGCAACTGAGGAGGGTTTTAATGCAACTTAAAACAAAACCGTGCGCCGTGCGCTGGGAAATACAAAACTGATAAGCTAAACAACAAATGCCAACAACGACGGAGAGGAACGTAACACATAACAATGATCCACAAAGACTGGGAGAAAAGGGCTGAACTAAATACACAGACTAACAAGGAGAACAGAAACAGGTGAGGGCTAAACACAGGTGAACGGAATAAACTAATTAACTCAAACGTGGACAGGAAAGACCAAGGACAAACAAGGACAAACCCAAGGAGACACATAAAACATGAACCGGAACGATCCCGTTCGGCTGGGATCGTCACACTAGGGATGGGAAGTTTGACTCTTAACTAACTTGGATAACTTGAAGACGTTCAGTAAATAGATAAAAACGTCTAGCTTGTTTTAGCCCATGTCAACCAAACCACTCGCTTTCAAACTCTGGATTTCTAACAGAGGTGTGTCAATGATTCAAGATTATGCACATATAAACAACAAATTACACATTCAGCCCAAAATGGGATGTTTAAAAAAATATATTGTTATTTCAAAAAGACCTTAAGTCCTTAAATTATAAGGGCCAACAGTGATTCAGACTGCCAAAATCACTTGTGAGAACGGAAGCTGATGAGGGCCAATAGAAAGTGGCAGATGATAAACTTTCCTTTTGGGCTTGAAAACTCATTTTGATCACTGAGTGAAGGTTCTTGTACACACACATATAGTTAAAATCAGAGTTTCATAACTCGTAACACTGTATTTTTTATTACCTCTGGTTGGTTTGACAAGTTTCAAACTTAAATGTGTTAACAGAACCACATGTTGATATGATTAGTAAGGCATTTCCCAAAATGCAATATAATTTAAATATAATTCAAATGAAACATTCCAAACCATCATCTTATTATGTTGCTCAATTAACTAGGAAGCACTTGCTGGATTTTATGCACGTAATATTAACGCACCATTATTGAGCTTGCAGGAACTTGACCCACCACTTGGAGTTGCTAGAGTGTAACAAGGCCACCCGTTCCAACATCCACCGCACCAACCCAACACAGTGCTGATCCAATTTGCTCTGGTATGTTAACATTGTATACGCTTAGCTTACTGGACTTTGCTGGTTAACATGACTCGGCTGTTCACAATATCTGTTAGTGAAATCCTACACAAGCATTGACAACACAGGGCTGCTTCTTTAACCCTACATATATTTTTACCCCATAGAAGAACCATAGATACGTGTAGGTCTGTATCTCCACACATACAGTGCAGCATGGGGCATGTAGCTTAGCAGCATTATAATATCTATTGCCTGTCCTCCTGCCTAAGACGTGCTGCCAGCCACTCATGATGTTGCTGCAGAGATGTGACAAGGCCAGGACTAGAGAGGACTACAGAGGTTCTGCACTAAGGCCCACTCACTCACTTAACTGTATCCCATAATGGAAGTGGTTATGTCCTCCACATACCGCCCACACACTTACCTGACCCGTGGGAACCCCGGCCTATACAACACCAACAACTGACAGGATGCAGAAAACTTATTTCACTCAATGACTGAAGTATCTGAAGACAGATCGTTGATTTGACTGATGCAAAATATAATACTGTTCACAATTCAGATCACTAGCTAATTAAAAAACGGAGCAAATCTGCCTTGTTTGAATTTTGCCCTTCGCCATTTTCTATATTTAGCATTACTTGTGGTAAAAATTAACTAGATATGCTAATTTGATTCAAGGCTACTTTTATTGAAGGTAGCATTTTGTACACATAACAAGGCATATATAAATACTTTATTATTATTATTTCAATTTTTTTTTTTGTAAACGTTAGTAACCTAGTCCTTCACATAAGCAATAAAGCACTTGGTGGTGTCGTACGTAGCCAATATCCCACAGCTAAAAGATGTTCTTTACGTTGGGGAATTTACATTTTTCCATGGCATATATGTTGTCAGTATTCCACAAACCCCTGAGATGCCTAATTGCTGTTATGAACTGATTAACATAGCAGGTTTGCTAACAAGAAATGATTAAGCTTGCATTTAGCCTAGTGTTTGATTTGTTATGCAATCTTTTTTAAATGTATTCTGGCAGGAAGGCAAACCTTTCTATGTCATGCAAAAACACACATTTTTTATTATGGATGGAAATAAATGTTACTAGAAAACAACTTGAACAAATGAAAATTCAGCTACTTTGCTTTTATTCTGGTTACTGTACGGATTTTGACTTGACTGTGTTGGATTCAGTAGGCTAGCAAGCTAACAGGCAATTAACTTTGACAGCCAGCATGGCAACGGAACATTCAGAAAGAACAATTGGGCTTCATCTGTAAACAGAATAAATAGACTTAATGACTGGGTGGAGTGTTTGACAAGTACAAAATCACTCGTCAAATCAAAATTATCATTGAAAAACGTTATTTCTACTAGTGAATGTGTGTTAATGTTGCTCTTTGTTGGCAACTGTGGTATGAGCGGGATAAACGCCTCTGTTCTGGGTATTACAGTACCTTGTCTGGCGTGAACGCATCCTCTTCTGCATCAGCGCCAGGAAGGAAGAACAAGCTGGCCCATGGCTGCAAAACGGAGCCCTTGAACGCGACCCAGCTGCTACCCCTTGATGAGGCACACCTGCTCCAATCAGGCCTCGTCAGGGGGAGGGTAAAAGGGCCCCAGAAATGCAACTCAGGGCAGCAGAGAAAGAAGTAGGTAATGCCATTCCTCCAAAACCGCCACAATGAGGCCACTAGATGGCACTGCCTCACCACCATCCCCCACAGTTATGTTCTTTAATCTTCCTGCTATTTTTGTTAATACGAGGCCCTCCAGGGACCTCAACAGTGGGTCTGTGTCCGTTCCCTGTGTCTCACCCCGCTACCCTGGTGGAGGAGGCAGGCGTTGCCCTGGGCTAAAGACACAAGAAACGGATGTCTTGACTTCCCTTTTCTCAGTGTTCTGGGTTCCGCTACGTGGAGGGCTCCTTCTGGCGACTGTCGTCCGTAAGCGGGAGGTGAACGCCTGACTGGGACGTGACTGTGAGGCAGCAGAGGGGAGTTATAGGACCTCCCTCACACATACAAAATCGCTGACGGACTGTGGCACACTTGATGTCCACAGCATCTGTTGGGCTGCCCCAAAACCAAAATGTCAATTACAGTCATTCTCCATTTACCCAGAACAGTTATGGTGAACATTTTGATGAATTTCAGGGGGCACATTTATCAATGTTTAAGTCTGTGCATAAACAATGACTGAAATCATTCCAAGTGTAAGATTGTATCAATATGAACATTTCCTTAAGAGTGTTCGTAAATGTACGCTCAGCCTTGACCAAGTATTCGTACAGTGCCAGTTGTGGTATCACTGAACTGCTTTTCAAATGCAGCTTAGTTAATACGTAAAGAATGTATTTTTTTAATATGTGAATGACATTTTTAGAATAATAAAACATTGTTTTAAATCTAAGAACTAGTTTTAATGCAACTCTCCCTTGGACCTCTAACACAAAGAGCATGGTAAAGACCACTGACAAGTTGGACAGAGCCATTGTATTGTGTTCCATTGTGAAATCATATTTCTTAACAGGCTAGTACAAATATTAGATTGTATAATTTCAGCACATCAGGATTTGTCATGATAGTTACCCATATACAGCAAAATCATTAATCATGATAATTATCCATACAGAGTAAAATCATTTGTCATGATAATTATCCATGTAAATCAGTAAAATAATTTGTTAAATTATTGCCACATGTTAAACTTGTTAAAACACTATTCAGGACTGAGATAATGGAATAGGAGATGGCTAATTGTCTTGGGATTTTAGATTTGGCGTCATTTCACAGAGAGAGCGTTTTCAAAGACAGATGGAGCATTTTAAAGGAAGTATAGATTGGCTCCACAGACATTACATTCACGAGTTTAAAACCTATATTAGAAAGGCAAACAAAGATAATGCATTCTAGTCCGGTGCACATCCAAGTGTCGTCTATTGTCAGTTTTTTTTGCAGTAGGTACTTCAAAAGGAGCTTATCAGTCGGGCAGCCAAACTTGCAATCATCAGCTAAACTGACAGTTTCATACACCTTCCATACACCATCGTACAATAGGTTAGAGCAACTGGTTAATCAAGATTGATTGACTTATTTATTTGTCATCAGTTGGTCCATAAAAAAAAGATTGGAGGCATTGATAGCACCCAGATTTTAAAGAGCACCATTCCAAGACGAGTTCAACAGTGTTGCGGCGATGTAAACAGAACAACCTTCCAGTTGCTTGCATGTGATATGTGATGTGTAAAAGACTCTGGTGGAGACAAGGTGGCAGGTGTAATGAAGACATTTAAATTCACTACAGAAGACTGTCCTGATCAGTGTGTGGAAGCTATGAAAAGTTAACATTCGTCTGCAAGGTTGGCAGCATTAAATGTTCAAATTCTAAAACGCTCAAATTATAAAATGTTAAAATTATAAAACGTCCACATTATAAAACATTCTCATTATGATTCATCTTCAAATGCTTGCAACTGTTTTTTTTCACAACTGTTGTTCCATGGACATAATTTAACATTTAAACAATTAATATATTTGAAAGCTGTTGTGAGGAATGTCAGATACTGTTAAATGTTTTCCAATGATATATACACTTTACACAGATAGTACACTGGTCACACAAAACATAAATAATGTATTTATGAAGTTTGAATAGCCCACACTGAATGAGGCCACACACAAAAACAAATGATTAATAAAATGGTTTAGAAGGACCTTAACTGAACATATATTTTTTATTTAGCAGTGATTAATATAAATAAATGATTTACTAATCCATTATCAATGATTTATTATATGTAGTTATTATAAAGTGCCACCAGGAACTTTTCATGCATAAGTAGAATAAACAATATATATGTTAATGTGCCTTTTCTTATCTTCCTCCCTGCAGTGCTGTCTGACCCCTGTCATCATCCAATGACTGTAATATCAATCAAGAGCAATTGCTTATCCTGGGATTATTTCACAGGCAACAGTTTGTAGAGTGCTCTGGAGAAGTTATTTATTTGAGTACAAGGCCTCATTTATCATAATTTGCATGTTAACTCGTCATCTCATTTGGAACTTCACAGAATAAAAATCAATTTAACTACTTATTTTGTCATTCATATCATGTCAGTGCACTGGCGTAGCGAGCGTTCTCTGGTCCTGTTCCCTCAGCACATCCACAATGCCAAGTACATTGATTCCTTTTGAGGTGATAGACTGGCGCACAATCTCCACCGTGCTGTATAGCTTATCATTGGCCCAACAGGAAGCACCATACCTTACTATTACAAATAACACCAGTATGTAAGGACAGCTGTACTCACGTGTCTAATCAAAATAATGCAAACTAATGCTGAAAGTGGACTGGATTTAAATCCAATCAAAAATATTAAGTGGCAGTTTGGATTAGAATCCTGGGAATGCAAACATATAAAAACAAAGAAACCTACAGTATTTTTTACTGGCACTTAGAAATAGGGCCAAATTAGGGCTATACAGCTGGCCTTGATGGTAACAGCCTACCATGTTTGGCCTATTAGAATTATTTCATGTTAGCTTTTTATTGGTACTGTAACTTAGTCACTGCATCCTTCACTAACGTTATTTAAAAATATATACATGTATCAGGCGATATACCTAATTTGTTCCCACTATGTGGATGTTAGGTTGATTACAGCAACAATGCATTCCACTCTTTCTTTACTGTCACTTTTGTTGACCAGCTTGCAAAAGCTGCAAAAAGTACATTTTTGGATATTATTATAATTTTCTTATCAATTTTAATGGCACAATGATTCCCTGACGTAGTTGTTGCTTGTGTTCGTATTTTAACAGAAATTGAGTCAACAATTTTGTCTGCCATTTCTCAACTGAGGAGAGAGAATCAGGTGTCTTAGTGATTTCAATGGATCAGAGGGAGGATGACAATACCCAGTTTGCCAACAGAAGCATGTGACAAATTACAAATCCGCACCCAAATACTTTATTGTGAGTAAATGTTGTGAAACATAATCTGCTATTATTGCAGATATATTACTGATATGGTCTTATATTACAAAGATGGAGTAACATGAAATATATATTATGGACAGGAAACCAAATTAATTCAGCTCCATCATTCATTGAGATGGATGGGTCATTTATATCAAAACCTATAGATATTTCCTATAATTTCAATTATTATTTCAACCATAAACTGTAAAAACTCCGCCAGTTTGCACAACACCTATTTCTAAATAATGTTTGTCAACTTTGTGTCAATTTTGTGTATTCTGTCTGTACATGTTGTCTACTATTAGCAGCTCCAATACACCAAGTACAATTCTTAGTGTGTTTAAGTGCACTTAGAAAATCATTTTGATTCTTAATCCAATGGGAGGCCCTGTAAGCAGCCTCTAAACATCCCCAAGCCCTGACCCAGCCCCAGGTCATTCAGCTTACCTTCTCTACTGAATGAGAGCAGTTACAGAGAAACAGGATGGACGATTATCTCACTAGGGTGTCTCTGTCAGCAGCCTGCATTGGACCTACATCATTAAAGAAACAGTTATGCAAGGTTGTAGTGACCTGTATCCAGCGTCACAAACCCACGCCCTTCACTTCTTGTGCTATCGCCCGAGTGGTGATTTGAGGGAACGCTTGCATGGTCACTTTTCGGGTTACATAGGACTAGGATAGGTCTGTTTTGTCCCGGAGTACTTATCACCTTTATTATGGCAATTCCATTTCTGCCAGCTGTTTTATTTTGCTAGTTGCGTTAAAATAAACCGTACCGGATCAATAAGGTACACAGCACGAATGTTCTCCCCAGAACTGTTTAACAATAATGTCAAGACTTGATTACTAAAATGCTCCTCTCACTTGGGATCCTGGTGCCGGAGTTGATTCATTATATCCTTGTACAACGTGATGAGGCAGGAATGCACAGTGTTCCAATCAGTCCTCAAAACCAGCCCTCTGAGCTTTCACTCTCTCTCTGACAGGTAGCTAGGTACACACAGTGTGGCCCTCCTACTAAACCACCATTTTTCCAACTGCAGTATGTTTTTTTTCAGTGAAGAGTAAACAGTCAGGCTATGATCACAGACTGTAAATCCCAAATGTTCTTTTCAAAGGAAGAACGGCATTGTTAAGGCAGTGCGTTATTTTGACATATTTTCCAGGATCAGCTAAATGTGTCTTGAATCACGGCACAATGTGAAGAGTTACTGAAGGAGCTGATCATTGAATGTCATGATCGAATAGGGATGTACATCCTGGCTCACACTTGAAAATAGCATTTTGCGTTTTCAAGTGTTGATTGTAGAGCTGGGGAAAACCCCTGTCACTGACACGGGGATTGAGTGTATGATTGAGTGTAAGTGTATGTTGTTGAATATATTCTCTTTGTAATTTAAAATAAGCGAGGTCAGTTTGTCTTTCTAGGCATACTTTCAATAGAATAACCATTCCTTCTGATGTGCTAATTATAACTCACTATACGGACTGTTAGGCTGCATTTAAATTGGATGCCCAAATTGAGGCTCAACCCATCATCTTCTGATCCAGAACTGTTCTTCCTCACTTACAGATGGCGTATCCCGAACAGAATTAGGATTTAGGATTTGGCTTGGATGCCCACTGGCCGATGCAGATACATCAGGTAGTTTTAATGGGGTCCACACATAATATGACAAAACGAGACATTTATAAGGGTCCCAGCCGGATGGGACTGTTCCGGTTCGTGCTTTCTGTGTGTTCTGCGTTTGTCATGTCCTTGTTTGGTCTTTCCTGTTCCCAGTTCTGTTGGTTAGTTATATTCTGTTCACCTGTGTATAGCCCTTACCTGTTTCTGTTTCTCCTCATTATTCTGTATATTTAGTTCAGTCATTTTCTCCCTGTCCTTGTCGATCATTGTTGTATTGTTGCATTTTCCTGTCCTGTGGTTCCTGGTGTGGTTTGGTGTATCATTTTTGTATCCACGGTGCTCTGTATTGTTTTGGTCCATATTAAAAGCTCCTTCTTCGACTCTGCATTTGCCTCTGCCTCCGTAAACTTGACAATATTAATATATGCAAAGAAGAATTAAAACAAGAAAAGCACAGCTAGCAGGATTGTACAGTATTTACACATTTTCACACAATTAACACATACGCATATTCATATTTTTACTTACTATGCTGAAACATCTGACGACACTGACACATTCATTTCATTACAACACACAAATACACAATAAAAGGTTACTATAGGTCAACAATACCCACTAGGAAGCAATGCAACTGGTTTTGAGACATGTTTTTTTAAATCTGCTTTGTTCTGTGTTTTGGAAGGGAGATTCATTCTACCATTGCTGTATACAGCACTGTGCATTGTTTGGAATTGGTTGTGGTTTTTGGCAATGTGTAGGCACCTGTGTGTGTGTGTGTGTGTGTGTGTGCGTGCCCGAGCTAAGTGTGAGTTGATTGTATAAACAGCTGTGGATTTTCAATTCATTCATGTTATTCACAAAAGCAAGAAGTGATGCTTTTAGCCTCTCAACGTTCAAAGTCTGTTATGAATGTTATTTACGTTAGCTCTTAGAGTCCACCGAAGGGCCAGCCGAGCTACCCTGTTCTGATCCAGCTGTAGTTTTCCTAGGTTCATCTTTGTAGCACCTGACCAATCCAGCGGTGATAATACTAGAGGCTACTGGACCTGTTTGATCAGGTGTGTTGTTAAAAAAGGAGAGCATATCTTCACCAAAGATATGTTTTTATCCCAAACTTCACAAAAAGTGATTAAATATGTCTTGACCAGGACAGTTTTCCTGGTCACACCAAGAAGCTTTGTTTCCTCTACTTGCTCAACAGCAACATTATTCAGTACAAGATTCAGCTGAGGTCTAGAGCTCAGTGAGTGAACTGTTCCAATGCTCTTGGTCTTAGATATGTTCAGGGCACGTTTGGTATTAGTCATCCATTGTTGAGTGTTGCAGTAATTTCCTTTAGTTGGCACAGACATGTAGAGTGTTGAGTGACTTGAATACATAGACACAGGTTTTTTACAAGTTATTGGAAGATTGTTAGTAAAAATTGTCATATATGTACTTAACCAACTATAGTAAATATAAAATCAAGAGAAATAAATAGGCTGAACACACATCTTTATGAACTCAAGTGTAATGTTATATTTGGGAAACTCCAATGAACCTTTTCTTCTAGAACATATTCTAAAACCCTGGCTGAACTGCAACCCTAGAGGTCACTCTATCTAGCCTTTATCAGAATTGATTTATATACAGCTCTGGAAAAAATTAAGAGACCACTGCTCCTTTTTCTTTCCTTTGCAAAAAAGTTGAAAAGGAAAGTTTTGAGGGAGGAACAGAAGCGTTCAATTTGCAGTGGTCTCTTAATTTTAACCCTTCTGTTCCTCACTCGAAACCTTCCTTTCCAACTTTTTTGGAAAGGAAAGAAAAAGGTGCAGTGGTCTCTTAATTTTTTCCAGAGCTGGGTACTTGCCCCTTAACATACTAAGAAAATAGAAGAACAGAAGAATAACTCTGTAGAATAACTGTAGAATTCCACATTCTATATGTCATACTGTTGAGAAGCTTCAGTTAAAGAAAACATTCTGTGTTCTATTAGATAAATCATTTTTCATCCATGCTCAGGCAGGTGGATTAAAACCATAACACATGAGTCTCCTCAAAAGCAATCTATGGACAATGACATCAAGACCATACCAGACCAAACCATGAAGTCCAAAAGGAAAAATTTGGTGATTCATTGCTCTCTCCCCTAGCCAGCATGACACTATGGGCCAAACTGGTCACTGTGACATCTAAAACCCCATAGATGACACCAAACACTTTAGTGTGGGAATGCACTCTGCTAGACGACACAACTTCTGTCAAAATCATTCTTAATAATGCCATTGATTCAATATTTCTTTTCAATAGTAAATTTGAAAGCACAATTTCAGCCTGATGTTGGTTGGCTGCTATGATTAAACACGTCTGCTCTTCACATTGTCTTGACGATGAAAGTCCCTTAAAAGGTAAAGAACTGGAGGAAGTGAAATTTGATAAGACCAATTTCTATTCTAAACAAGGATTCAAAAGTATTGGCAAAGATACTGCTCTAAGTGGACAGTTAAACTGAAGCCAAGATTCCAATATTGCGTTCCCTTTGCTTGTTCAAAACCTTGAAGCATTGCTAAGTGCAATGAAGAGTGAGGAATTGAATAATCATTTATAATATGTGGAAGGCAAGGCTTTTGGAGGGCTCTGTTCTTTCACTGGCTTTTTAAGGTGTGATTGTATAAATTGTTCAGATTTTGTCATGGAAATGAAAGCACCCAGAGTAGTGAAGAAAGGCAATAGGTGTGAATGAACCCATAGCTGCAGATTTAGAATAATAGGTGTTCTCGAGAATTTTTTTCCATGTTAGCCTCATTCAGGATACAAAATCTTGAAAAATACGGATGATGGCGAGTCTCAAGCTCAGTGCTTTAATTAGAATTCCTAATGCAGCTATGACTAAATGTTGAATCTAGGGATTAACCTTAAGGAGTATCCCATGTCAACGAAAATCTGCTACATACTGTACAGGATGGAACACATACTGTACAGGATGGAACACACACTGTACAGGATGGAACACATACTGTACAGGATGGAACACGCACTTTACAGGATGGAACACATACTGTACAGGATGGAACACGTACTGTACAGGATGGAACACATACTGTACAGGATGGAACACATGCCGTACAGGTGTACAGGATGGAACACGGCCGTACATGATGGAACACATACCGTACAGGATGGAACACATGCCGTACAGGATGGAATACATGCCGTACATGATGGAACACATGCCGTACAGGATGGAACACATGCCGTACAGGATGGAACACATGCCGTACAGGATGGAGCACATGCCGTACAGGATGGAACACATGCCGTACAGGATGGAACACATGCCGTACATGATGGAACACATACCGTACATGATGGAACACATACCGTACAGGATGGAACACATGACGTACAGGATGGAACACATGCCGTACAGGATGGAACACATGACATACAGGATGGAACACATGCCGTACAGGATGGAACACATACCGTACATGATGGAATACATACCGTACATGATGGAACACATACCGTACAGGATGGAACACATGCTGTACTGTAGATTGCTATAGAGCTAGTGGAAAATGTCTTAAACTCTGAGCTATAAGAAAAGTACAACATTTATAACCTTGCTTCACCATAATCACCAAAAATGAGAACATACAGTACATTTAATTAGCTGAACTTCAGTTAATTACACCAGGCAATACTATGGATGTAACGACTCCAGCCTAAAGGGATCGTTCCAGTTCCTGTTTTAGTTTTGGTTTCATTGTGAGCGTCATGCCCTTATTTTGGAGTTCCTGTCCCTGTTTGTTAATCAGTTAACCTGTTCTGTGTTGTCTCGTTAGGCCTTGTATTTAGTTCTGTCATTTGTTCAGTTTCCTTTCGGCTATTGTTTGTCATGAGACACTGTTGTGTTTATTATGTTGTTCCAGTTCGTTGGATTAAACATACCTGTTTCTTTGAACTCTGTCTGCCTGCGCCTACTTCCCACACACCTCCCTCAACTGTGACCGTGGTGACATCCCTCAACGTTATTTATGAAAATCACATCAAATTAAATAACCAATTTACACTTTAGTTTAATAAAAAGAGATGCATGAAAGGAATGAATGAATGAATAACTGACTGACTACCCCTTGTTAAATAGAGCAGTGGTTAGAGATGCGGACTGTCAAACAACAGGTCCCTTGTCCGAATCTCTTCACAATCAAAACAAATGTATTAGGATTTGTTCCGGCTACAACCTTCAGTAGCTACATTATATTAAGCCTAAAATAAAACTGTTTATGGTTGTATTGCGACTATTTCTGGTGGATTTTTCAAGTACGCATCCGTGCATGCTTTTTGGGATAATATAGGCTGGATCATAAAAGAGTAGGGGTTTCCATGATTCTCAGTGAATATAGGTGATGGTTATCGTCACCTATATTGACAGTTAATGTATCAATGTCACTCACGAATGGAATAAAAACAAACGTTGTTGTGCCATGAAATGAAATAGCTTTGGCAGTGTAAAGTTCATCTCCAGTTTTGCTTGCAATTGCTCAATCAATCAATCACATTTATTTATAAAGCCCTTTTTATATCAGCAGTTGTCACAAAGTGCTTTTACAAAACACCCAGCCTTAAACCCAAAGGAGCAAACAACAACAGTGTTGAATTTCAGTGGCTAGGAAAAACTCCCAAAGAAGGCTGAAATTTAGGAAGAAACCTAGAGAGGAACCAGGCTCATAGGGGTGACCAGTCCTCTTCTGGCTGTGCCGGGTGAACATATTAAGAGTACAAGTTGTAATAATTAATAAATGCATGTGGGCTGAGTCCAGATTCTATTAAACCTAGTCCAGGTCGGAAGCATGACCAGATGGACAAGGACAGGGGGTCAATTCTTATGACTATTCCAATTAGTAAGTTAATAGATACTAGTAAGCCTACTACTGGCTAATAAGCTGTTAAAACGGACAATCGCAAAAGCCATACAGTTCATAGATGCTATTTGTGGTGGAGGTAAACTTAATAAGAAACGTTGGTCAGTTTAACACAATGCTTAATGGTGTCTAGTGGAATATTCAAATTTGGCGTGATATTTATGCGTGACAAAATGAGAAACTATACTGACACTTAGCAAATGTGTGGGGTAGTGGTTAAAGACACAGCCTCAAGTGTAATGTGGGAGACCCAGGTTTGAATCCAGTACAGCAAAAACACTGATCGCTTCTAATTGCGGGCTGGCTGAACTAGGCTTGCCTGGTTCCTTTTCTGGTTTAATTGAAGTAATAATTGTGTCCTTCGAACTTTGCTTTCGTCTAAGAATCTTCCATTTTCAGCAATTAAAGCCTTGCAGACCTTTGGGATTCTAGTTGTCAATTTGTTAAGGTAATCTGAGGAGATTTCTCCGCATGCTTTCTGAAGCACCTCCCACAATTTGGATTGGCTGATGTGAACTTCTTACATACCATACGGTCAAGCTGCTTCCACAACAGCTCAATAGGGTTGAGATCCAGTGACTGTGTTGGCCACTCCATTATAGACAGAATATCAGCTGACTGCTTCTTCCCTAAAAACTTACTGCATAGTTTGGAGCTGTGCTTTGGGTCATTGTCCTGTTGTAGGAGGAAACTGGCTCCAATCAAGCACTGTCCACAGAATATGGCATGTCATTGCAATAATGGAGTGATAGCCTTCCTTCTTCAGGAATCCTTTTACCCTGTACAAATCTCCCACTTTACCACCACCAAAGCACCCCCAGACCATCATATTGCCTCCACCATGGATGACAGATTGCGTCAAGCACTCCTCACACATGTTCTTCCTTGTGATCCGAACACCTCAAACTTAGATTTGCCTGTCCAATACACTTTTTTCCAATGTTCATCTGTCTAGTGTCTGTGTTCTTTTGCCCATCTTAATCTTTACTTATTATTGTCCAGTCTGAGATATGGCTTTTTCTTTGCAACTCTGCCTAGAATGCCAGCATCCTAGAGTTGCCTCTTCACTTTTGGCGTTGAGACTGGTGT
Source organism: Esox masquinongy (assembly GCA_016801175.1). Lineage (NCBI taxonomy): Eukaryota > Metazoa > Chordata > Actinopteri > Esociformes > Esocidae > Esox > Esox masquinongy. Next base: position 78,415 of record JACXGI010001534.1, read on the forward strand.
TTTGCAGGTACTATTTAATGAAGCTTCAGTTGAAGACCTGTGAGAGGTCTGTTTCTCAAACTAGACACTCGAATGTATTTGTCCTCTTGCCCAGTTGTGCATCGGGGCCACCCACTCCTCTTTCTATTCTGGTTAGAGCCAGTTTGCGCTCTTCTGTGAAGGGAGTAGTACACAGTGTTGTAAAAGATCTTCAGTTTCTCAGCAATTTCTCACACGGAACAGACTTCATTTTTCAGAAAATGAACAGACTGACGATTTTCAGAAAATAGTTATTTGTTTCTGGACATTTTGAGCCTGTAATCGAACCCACAATTGCTGACGCACTAGATACTCAACTCATCTAAAGAAGGCTAATTTAATTGCTTCTTTAATCAGAACAACAGTTTTCAGCAGTGTTAACATAATTGTAAAAGGGTTTTCTAATGATCAAATAGCCTTTTAAAATGATAAACTTGGATTAGCAAACATAACGTGCCATTGGAACTCAGGAGTGATGGTTGCTGATAAGGGGACTCTGTACGCCTATGTAGATAGTCTATTAAAAATCTGCCAATTCCAGCTACAATAGTTATTTATAACATTAACAATGTCTAACCTGTATTTCTGATTAATTTCATGTAATTATAATGCATTAAAAATGTGCTTTTCCTTTGAAAAACAAGGAAACTTCTAAGTGACCCCAGACTTGAATGGCAGTGTATATACACCGATCAGCCATAACATTATGACCACCTGCCTAATAGTGTGTAGGTCCCCCTTTTGCCACCAAAACAGCCCTGACCTGTCGAGGCATGGACTCCACTAGACCTCTGAAGGTGTGTTGTGGTATCTGGCACCAAGACGTTAGCAGCAGATCCTTTAAGTCCTGTAAGTTGCAAGGTGGGGCCTCCATGGATCGGACCTGTTTGTCCAGCACATCCCACAGATGCTCGATTGGATTGAGATCTGGGGAATTTGGAGGCCAAGTCAACACCTTGAACTCGTTGTGTTCCTCAAACCATTCTTGAACCATTTTTGCTTTGTGACAGGGCACATTATCTTGCTGAAAGAGGCCAATGCCATCAGGGAATACTGTTGCCATGAAAGGGTGCACATGGTCTGCAACTATACAGGTAGGTGATACGTGTCAAAATAACATGGGCACCCTGACTGGTCTGTGGCTACGCAGCCCCATACGCAACAAACTGTGATGCACTGTGTGTTCTGACACCTTTCTATCAGTACCAGCATTAACTTTTTCAGCAGTTTGAGCTATAGTAGCTTGTCTGTTGGATCGGATCACACGGGCCAGCCTTCGTTCCCCAATTGGATCAATGAGCCTTGGCCGCCCATGACCCTCTCGCCAGTTCACCGCTTTTACTTCCTTGGACCACTTTTGATAGGTACTGACCACTGCAGACCGGGAACACACCACAAGGGCTGCAGTTTTGGACATGCTCGGACCCAGTCATCTAGTCATCACTGTTTGGCCCTTGTCAAAGTCGCTCAGATCTTTACACTTTCCCATTTTTCCTGCTTCTAACACATTAACTTTGAGGACAGAATGTTCACATGCTGCCTAATATGTCCCACCCACTGACAAGTGCCATGATAACGAGATTATCAGTGTTATTCACTTCACCTGTCTGTGGTCATAATGTTATGGCTTATTGGTGTATATGATCATATTAATTTGTATGTTATGTCTCAAATCTAATTTATACAATACATAACATATAAAAGTTCCTGTCAGACTGTTTTTTTAAGGATTGAAAGACCTGCTGCAGTTAGGTCCGGATATAATTGGACACTGACACAAGTTTTGTTATTTTACCAAAATATATTCAAGTTACAGTTAAGTAATCAATATGGGCTTAAAGTGCAGTCTCTCAGCTTTAATTTGAGATATTCACATACAAATAGGCGGAAGGGTTTTGGAATTACAGCTCTTTAATAAGTAGCCCCCTCTTTTTCAAGGGACCAAAAGTAATTGGACAGTTGACTCAAAAGCATCTATGAACTGTATGGCTTTTGCCACTGGCCGTTTCAACAGCTTATTAGCTGGTAATTGGCTTACTAGTATACTAGCAAGACTGAACATGAACTTTTCCCTGCCAAAGCTATTTCATTTCATGGCACAAAAACATTTGTTTTTCTTTCATTCGTGAATGACATTGATACAATAACTATCAATATAGGTGACGATAACAGTTGCAATACTGTATAACCATAAACAGTTTTAGTTCAGGCTTACTATAACGTAGCTACTGAATGTTGTAGCCGTACTATAACGTAGCTACTGTAGTTTTTGTCTATCCTGACCCAAAAAGCATGCACGAAGGCGTACTTCGAAAATTCACCAGAAACAGTCGCAATAGAACTGCAAACAGTTTTATTTTAGACTTACTATAACGTAGATACTGAAGGTTATAGCCAGCTTTTTGTCTATCTGGAACAAATCCTAATGCATAATTTGTTTTGACTGTGAGGAGATTCGAACACGGGACCTATAGTTTGCAGTTCTGTTTCACTAACCACTACGCTATTTTACATGGGGTAGACAGTCACTCAGTCAGTAAGAGACATTCGCTATTCTTGTCCGGCTCTGCTTACGCGGTCTGGCAAAAAAATATCAATTTTAGGAGTAGCCAAATCAACAGGTACATTCTGAGAAAAAAAGAACGCACTGGTTAGCTCTGCAACACAAAAAGGCCTGGACGTCCACGGAAGACAACAGTGGTGGTTGATCATAGGAACCTTTCCACGTTAAAGAAAAACCCCTTCACAACATCCAGCCAAGTGAAGAACACCCAGTGACAGGTGCCATAATAACGAGATAATCAGTGTTATTCACTTCACCTGTTAGTGGTCATAATGTTATGGCTGATCGGTGTATACTGTATATACAGTATATTAAACATAAATGCCATTAGGGGATCCATTTGAAGTATTTTAAAATGGTAAAATGCTAAGGCTTCTTCATTCCACCAAGTAACTAGCCAAAAAGTAAACCTATTCATCCCATTCACAAAGACAATACATTATCTCTAACTCTATTTCTTTTGCTGATTCCCTTAATTTTGCTTTCAATCTTTGAATGCATTTTGTCTACATGTATGTACTTCTCTCCCCTATGCCTCCCTCGTAATTTCTCTGACTCACTCTTTCTCACTCCCCCCTCTCTCCACCCTTCTTATGGGGGTTTAGTAGTGCTCAGAGGTGGCTTAGAGGTTGTTAAATGTGAGCAGCATGTAGGCGGTCTGCCAAGGAGTGGAGAAACTGCAGGTTCCTGACTGCCTTTCCCACTGGACCCTAGTCTATTCTGTTCCTCTCCTGTCCTGCTCTTTTGCAGACTGCAGTGCAGCAGTCAAGCCCTAAGGCTTTAAGGCATTCAACTTTTATAAACATTCATTTTGGATAGCTGAAAATGTAGGTATAATATACTGCCAAATATTTTGCTCTTGAGCTGTTAACGTTGTGTTCATTTGACTATTTGACAGCATGTGGATCTCTGTCATAGTCATTCAGTCCTTCTCAGTTTCAATGCCTCTTCAAGAAGAAATGAAACTTAACTGGTGTATGTTGGAATCAAAAGTCTTCTTCTCACGTCCCTTGAATAAAAATCGTAAAGTGAGTTGTAATCCCTGTCATATGGCTTTTCAAAATCGTGTGCATGGTAGAGCAAGACAATTCCCATAAGACACTTGCCAAAATATCCTCACTAGTGTGAACAGTTAAGGTTCTTCAGACACATGGTGGATGGGTTGATGAGGACAGACCTGCCTTGTCTGGTCATACCCGGGCAACGTCTTGTGGTAGGTCGGGCACATGCAAGCTCAATGGTGGTTGATGGCAGGGGATGAGTTCACCTCTAGCATGTGTGTGCTGGCAAAAACCTCCTGTTTGAGAGGACTTCTTGTTTTGACCTTTGACTCACCCTCACCTGCTGTGGAGTTGCTGCGATGAGGCAAGGCCATAATCATGAATGGGGAGGGGAGAACAATGGGATAAAATTCAAGATGAATAAAATTAGAAAAAGAAATTAGCACAGGTACACCATGTTAAATATAAATAAATAAACGGTACTCATCTTCTGCGACATTTCCACAGACTGAAGCATACCATCTCTATAACCTATCCCTCCGTTGTGTCTGAATCTTAACTTTGTAAAGAGCATCTAAAATAACTCCACTCTGTGAACTAAAGCTGCCAATTTTAATTATTATTATTTGTGTTAAAAATCATCCATTAACATTACTGTTACTTCACTGAGTCCTCCTCGATGTTTTGTAGATCAAGTTGCTGTCTGACGATTCCTGTGGCGACAGCCGACACTCCACCTAATTGTCCCTGTCATTGTCCACATGGTTATGCAATGGATGTGGATAGTTTTTGGCCTCTGGTAACAGCCCACAGGCATTTATTGACCTGTATGTCTTCTGATCATGCAAAAACGTTTATGTGGCCCAAAAGGTCATTTACTCTTATAGTCTCCCCCTCACAGCCAGAAGAGGACTGGCCGCCCCTCAGAGTCTAGTTCCTCTCTAGGTTTCTTCCAACGTTTGGACCCTACTAGGGACTTTTTTTTCTTGTTATTTGTTCTTTGGAGTTTCAGGCAGGTTATCTGTAAAAGCACTATGTAACAACTGCTGATGTAAAAAGGTTTGATTTGATTGATTAATTCAGTACAATGTACTTTTCCTTACTGTGTTGTGTGGTTGTCCCATGTAGCTACTGTTTCTAAAGATTAATAGACTAACTGAGTCACTGTGGATAGAGCACCTGCTGCATGTAAATAAAGTAATGCAAAGCATCTGAACTTGAGTTCACATACGGTAACATGAAGGTCAACGCAATTAAACAACGTTTTCATTACTGCAATGTTATTTCTTATGAATATGAATGCTTCATGCAATATGATGGTGAAATATGCTAAACACTAAAAGCAATTATAAAAAGAGGAGTGTATGTATTCTTTCATTCTAACCAGCAAAAAAAAAATACATCAAATGCCCAAAAATTATTTTTTATAAATACTTTTTTTTTCATTTTAAGAATGTGAATTTGTCATAGTTATATACATTTAGCTTATTAAATTACTCCAGGCAATGAAAATCATTTCTGATGAACAGACAAACTAGCTGGCTGTTTACATGGTTGATATAATAGGGCATGATGTAACTAAAATATGGCAGATGGGAAAGAGAGCGTGAGATGTGTACATGAATGAGGCCTGGCTTGAAGCTCTAGGCATCATTACTTGACATGTATTATATTCTGTTAAAGGCAGAGTGATGACTGTACATCATGCACTGAATTTACATAGCTCAGAAGTGGAATGCACCTTGTTGGTTTGAGGACCACTATAACACAAGAACATAAACATTGTTGGAAACTGATTAAACATTATGTAGATTTAAACATATATATTGGCAAGGCAGTGAACTCTGAACTCTGTCAAGAACATAATTGTATAATGAAACTGTTTTTAAAATATAGTTATATTTTAAGAGGCATTTTTATACTGTATTTGACAGGAAAGTGTGGAAAAATGGAGTTAGTGTTGAAAGTGCAGCTGCTGGGTTTAAACTAAAACTGAAGCGTGTTTTTTTTGTAGGACTTCCAAATTAATGAACATGGAATAACATAACCGGTTCCCATGCATATGAAATAATGCTTCTAATCCAGAACACTGGAGATACAATTTTGTTCCCAGTTATGTTTCTGCTGTTTCTGCTTTTTTATATGGGTTCCAAACCTGTCTTATATTTACCAATGTCCCTTTCAACATGTAGCCTTGAATTACATGTTGCTGTATTATGAAGATATACTCTATATGCCACAGTCCTATTATATTATCAATGTCTTTGGAAAATGCACTGCACCTTATGTGTAAATCAATTCTGTAAAGCATTCTGAATAATGTCAGCTAAGCAAACCAATGCTGAGAAACACACATGTACAGTGGACCTCTTTGTCCTGCTGCACCTTCTCTGCTCTGCAACAACAACGTTGACGTACAGTAAATGAAGATCTACTGAGGAATAATTCAAGTAACTCCCATATCCAACTGACGCCTCACTTGTATAGTCCTTCGCCATTTAAACAACGTGCCAACCTTGTTGTGTTCAATCTGCCTTCAGCCCTCCACACCCCCTCCTCTTCCCTCCTTTCCCCTCTCCTCCTCCTACCCTTTTTGTCACCTTGTCCATTAACGTCACTTCTCACTCCATCCTCCTGGCCGATTGTTTAGAAGGTTAGGATTTTTTTTTACACGTTAATATATCGTAACTTGTAAAAACAAGACGTGACACATTTAGTCTTTTCTCCACCTTTGACCATGAGAGATTTCTATGTTGACATTAGCCCTCTGATTATAGTGAAGGGCAAGCCGCGCTGCCCTGTTCCTTGTTCTTCTCATGTTTTCTACCCCTATTTTACCATCTACAATGACACCAACTTTAATATTATCAGCATGCTTAATAGCCACATCTTTTATTATTATATTTAGTTAGATACGTATTCATGCCTTGACTGTGCCTGCTAGGCAACAGCTGACTGGCAGGCCTTATGGGTAATGTAAACTGGTCATCATTGGCAGGGTTAGGAGGTGGCACTGTCAGCTGGTTTCATCAAGCTTTTTTTACGTCCTTGTGATTTCCCATGTGATGGGACCGGCGGTGAGAAAAGAAAAGGACTATGGCAGAGCAGGAAGTGAAGTGAATCTTTTAGAAAGAGGGAAAATGTTGACACCTACATTTTCAATATATCATTATATATGCTGATAAGAACATCGCTGAAAGACATCCAATGACTATCAGTCAAGGATAACCACAACTATAAATAAAATGTACTTATGGCACAATCAGTATAACAGAGAAATGAAACAAAACATGACAACATTTATTTTTCACATCTCGCCTTTCAATCCACATGATTTAAAAATTCCTTGCTCCTACTGGATAACTTTGTGTGAAACAAATTTCATTGCTCTAGAAATCTCCCAGACATGATACACACCACCTCAGGTCCCCTTAAAGTGATGAAGTTCCCCTTAAACATTATGCACATATAAACAACTGTCACAGTGGTGGTGAGGCAGGACACGAGGCACAGGGCTGTAGGACATTCCTTTATTTCATCTCCACAAATAACAAAAACAAAGGCAAGACACCTACAATACCAAGAACTGAGTGTATATCTACAACACAATGATCCACACCAATTGTAATAATTGAACTTAAATAGGTTTCCCAATTAGAGGCAACGTGAGACAGCTGCCTCTAATTGGGGACAAACAAACTAAAACACAGAGATGCCAAAATGTATCCCCGCTGTCAGGCCCTGACTAACACTCCTAGACCAACATAGAGATGGTTAGGGGCATCCCTATAGACAGGACCTGACAACAACACAACACACATCCAGCTCAAAATGGAAAGTTCACAGAAAAAGTCCTGGACTACATCTTAAAAATATGGTCAATACACACAGATCATAGTGGCAGTACTGTTTGTGTGACAAAACATTGCATCTTTGCTCGCATGCTGCTATAATAACAGTAAAAAAATTGTCCGACAAACAGTAAAACTTAACTTGTCCTTCGAGTTGCGGCCTGCTCTGTGCAGTTATAAGAGCTGGTTAGGATGTAGTGAAAGACGGATACCTTGCTGCAGATGACCTGGTGTTCAGTCTTTTCTAGTTGTTCCATGTCACTCCGCTCTTCTGCTCATGCTCGCACCCGCTTTAAGCCCATGGTGTCTTGCCATGGAGCAGCAAGGGGAGCTGCCCCTCCCTACCTTCAGGCAATCTTCAATCCCTACATCCCAACCCGGACTCCTCCTTCAGCCACCTCTGGACTGCTGGCCATGCTGCCCCTAAATGTATGCAGCTCCCGATCTGCCCAGTTCTATAATCTTTGTCGTTGCACCTCAATGGTGGCACCCTTGAGGCTAGGATAGCAGAGAAAGCATCTGAAATCCTATCTTTTCAAAGAGTACCTCAAATAACTATAGCCAACCCACTGTTGCCTTTGTGAACTAAAACCGGCTATGTTTATTGTTTGTATTGTCTTCTTTCCAGCTCGGACTTACGCCAAAAATTCATTCACTGAGCAGAGTGTATAGTACTTACTACTACTGATGTGGTGGTTTCACCTAGCCTAACTAATGTATGCATTAACTGGAAGTCCCTCAACTAATTGACAAAAATGGACAATCATAGACAATCATGTTTATGCAGTAATATTAGTAAATGTCCAACTATTACATCAAAACAAGGTTATTCAAAATGTCTTAGAAAATGTCACACTAGTATGGACATGCAGTCGCATTCAGCATGTTAAATGTGTACATTCGGTTGCCCTGCTAAAGTACTGTACTGAGAGACAAGCTCTACTATTCTCTCCACATGAGTACTCGGTCCTATAATCAGCTTCAGCTTCTCCTTACAATCCACAAGCACACGGTTGCTGAAAATGAATTTATATAATTTGTTTTAATTACAGATCACACTTAAAATGACGTGGGGTTTAATTTGAAAGACAAGCATGCTAAAATACACACGGAGACCCAGCGGAACAGATGTAACTCACACACAGTCGCTGCTTCATAGTACATACCTCATTTACATTTTTTATTGCTGAAATGTTTCCTCTTTTGACGCTTCAAATAGATTTGGGCAATCAAGCGGCGCAGGCAATTTAAGCTGTCTGCAAATCCAATCTATGCACACAGAGGGATGTGATCAAGTGGTCACCTCATACCAATGTGTGGATGTCACTGGAGCTTTAAAGATGTCCGTTTAGTGTGAGTGAGTACATCAGAGAAAAAATAGACGTGTGCACATGCATGTGGCAGTTGTTTTTTTATCATCCAGTGATGGGCATGTTACAGCACAGTATGTCAAACCTAAAGCCAAGATAAAAGGCTACATGCATCCAAGTGTCATCGACGTGACAGGATGGAAAAAAAGATTAGCAGTAAATTATGGCTTTTTTTACGGGCAGACATAATTCAGGGACGCCATTTGAATGAACACAATAAATGCAGGCAGCCGTGGTATGTTTGGACCAGTAATAGAAAAATAAATGAATTGCTTAGCTGTTTTAATGTGTGGTGGGGCTGATGTGATAGAAATCTGCTGTGGGTGGTTGAGGGGGAGTGGGAGGTGCTGGAGAGACAGAGGAAGCTTCTACCGGATTCCTGCCTCTTGATGCCTATATTCTTGCCCTTACCCCAAGTCTGAGAGATCTACCCTGACCTCCCTGTACAGGGGATGGTCCAGTATCAAGCAGTACTAACGGTACAACATATCTCCATACCTTTCTGCATAGGGATGACCCAGTATCAAGCAGTATATCTGTACAACATATCTCCATACTTTTCTGCATAGGGATGGCCCAGTATCAAGCAGTACTACCTGTACAACATATCTCCATACTTTTCTGCATAGGGATGGCCCAGTATCAGGCAGTACTACCTGTACAACATATTTCCATACTTTTCTGCATAGGGATAGCCCAGTATCAAGCAATACTACCTGTACAACATATATCCATACTTTTCTGCATAGAAGTGTTGTGTTGAAGTATTAAGAGTAGTGCTGTCAAAAAATTGATCATGATTAATCTCATAATCTTCTGTAGTTAATCACAATTAAGCACAATTTTCGAATGTGTTCAAATTTTGCCCTTAGTACATCCTTTTTTCTGTTTAAAAAGCAGTGCATTATGGTAAAGACATACTTTGTTTTATTGCATACTACGGACAGTGCTTGACTTGGAATTGAATAAATGAAAGTTGTCAATGCCCTTAATTTAGTTTAATATACATACAATGTCAGTCCATAACGTACCACAATAACTGGCTGCATCTAAATGTAGCCCATGTAAATCTAAATAGAGTCTTGCCATCTCATATTGTTTTCTTGATTAACGCACAACATTAAAGGACAATATCTGCTATGTTAGGCTACAGTATAAAACACATATCAGCCCCTCTTATCTGGACATCTACATGGTGCGGAGGTATTTAACCCACTGAATCACATCTAAAATGGTCAAGGTATTGTCCTTTGATGTTTAAGCTGACATATGGTTGGAATGGGGTTCAGGTGGGTGCCTGTAAACACTAGATTTCCTGAAAGATGTTAGCCACAACCAAATACTTCATTAAGTATTTCTTTTACATTTTTCCTAAATTCAACCAAATGCATGAGGTAGGCTACTTGAATAGGCAATGACATAAGGTAGTCATGGTGGCTAGAGATGTTATATACAAACATTAAATCAGGGTACATCTGTAATTCATGCAGAGCACAGCTGTTTGCTAATTCCACTATGAGAATATGCTTTGGTGGAAACATTAATGCTTAGCTTAGATTATCAAAAACATTAAATAATGACCACTTACGATGCTACAAGCAAATTGTTAGCAGATGGATTCATGCAACAGAGCTAGGGGAGCCATGACTTGCATTCTCATTTGATGGGTTTTTGTAGTGACTGGGGTGGACGCAAGGAGTGATATTCATTCTTTCCTCACATTCGTTCCACAAACGGATGTGTAGCCTACTAACGCGTTTTTAGGCAGTTGTTGTTAAACTAGTGCCGAGTAAACACGATTCACGGCATGAATGCAAACTTTCCGATGATATATTGAAAAAAAAATGCTGTGAAGCGCTCAGGTCAAGTCAGCCGCCAATAAAGCTACCGGTAAACAATAAATGGGGGATAGTAGCGCGATCATGTCAGCTCCCGCTGAAGCCAAGCTCTTAATGTATGGCGCCGAGGCTCAAAAATTGAAAATGCGTTAACGGCGACAAAAAATAGACGGCGTTAAGTATTTTAAATTAACAGCCCTAATTAAGAGTAATACATTGTGCTATATCAGGGACGTCACTAGAAAATCAATGATGGGGGGCTAAGCCTCGTTTTGGGAGGTCTGAGCATACTTCCCAAAACATATTTTCATCACATATTTTTAGAGTAGCAAAGGGTGTAAAATCTATCAAAATAAGATAGATTATTGTCCCCAATTATTGCCCACCTTACTATTTTGTTGAATTACATTATAATTTATTTTTATTTGTCGCCTATTGCAAATGACAGATCTTAGGCTTCTCTGAAGTGTCTACTATAAGTTGTAGCTAGCTTTCTTGCCTTCCGGTTAAGAAAAAAAGACTGATCACTTTGATATTACATGACGTCTGGTCTGTCGCGCAAATCGAATTTCACGAACTGCAACCTGTCTAAACAACTTCCATACATTACATTGTTACGACCTAAAAAAAATGTTTTAACCTCCATACATTTCTATAAAAAATGGTGGTGGGCTAGCTGAAAGGTTATATTGATTAGCAAAACGTACCGTTGCTTTCCAGTGCTATTACATTTTGAACTTGAGAGAATTTACTTCTCCGACCACTGGAAACATTAGCTACTATTTACAGAAGACTGCTCTTCAGATGAGTGAGTTACGTTCAAAACGTCAAACTCAACTGAACATGCTGCTAAATGAACACGAATCTATACAATTTCTATACAATTTGTAAGAAGTAATGGAAAGGTTGACGAAAAAAAGATATGAAGCCCCCCTAAAATAGGCCTAGCGACATCCCTGTGCTATATTCATTGTGGGCTTGTAGTTTGATGCTTTTCTGCAGGTGTCTTGAGGTTACACACATTGTGAGTGTAGTGCAATCTTCTCTGCTCCCTTTTCTGACAATGCTTCTGATAAGCAGACCACAATAGATGGTCTTATTCAATCATTGATTTAAACCATTGATCCGACACTCTTCTTCTTCATCTTCATCTTCATCCGCTTATCCGGTAATCGGGTCGCGGGGGCAGCAGCTCCAGCAGGGGACCCCAAACTTCCCTTTCCCGAGCGACATTTGCCAGCTCTGACTGGGGGATCCCGAGGCGTTCCCAGGCCAGTGTCGAAATATAATCTCTCCACCTAGTCCTGGGCCTACCCCGAGGTCTCCTCCCAGCTGGACGT